>CAMXCT020003813.1:192500-455000 GCA_947184155.2 Cladocopium goreaui
TTGAACCGGGAAATGTGACAAGTGCCAAATGGGGTGAATAGGATATGATATGGCTAATGGCAGGTTTTCCGCCTTCTTGTAAAGGTTTGGTATGGATCAAACATAGATGGTTAATTACTGCCGACCAATTTCTCATAGATGGTTAGATACACAATCATGTCATCAGGGGTGTCCACAACCCTGGATCCATGGCCCATAGCCATAGCTAGCACTTCCAACCCAACTCGTTTTTAGCAGGAGCTCGCCCCGAAGGTGCGACGGGAAACCCGGGAAACCCGGGAAAACCCAACAAAAAAACCCGGTTGGATACCCCAACAACGGAGGCATGGAGGCCAGCCCAAAAAGATCCAGGGGTCAAAGCTACTCAGATTGGTGACGTCACCATTTCTATTTATCATTTATTCATTTGGGGTACTTGGAATCTTTGCAATTCCAAGCCGTTACCACCAGCAAAGCTCATTCCACAGTCTGTCCCGGTTTGTTTGAAACTAGATAACTGCCAAAGTTGATGTTTCTGGATCATGTACTACTCACGTAACAATTTTCAGGGCATCCCATCTATTCAACTAGGCGTTTGTCCATCCACCTATCGAGAATCGACTGGATCTGGAGATGCTCCTGCTATGGAGCATGCAATTTCATCCGATGGTAGGCTCCTTGGATTTCCTTTCTTTGGATTCTAGTACTGCAAGATATGATCCTTATGGCCTTATGCTATGAATTCAAGTATAATATCTTGGATATAGCCGTGTTATCTATGGATTTGCTGCATACTGCAGCTTACAACCTCACATTTTTTTTGTTTTTTGATGATTTTTGCAACCGACTGCAAATTTGGTTTTCTTGTTGGACATAGGTCTTGTTGCCCACATGGTTTACCGGTTGGTTGTCATGTTTTGGCATATCGATTCGCTGTGGATTTTTTGACATGGATGTAGACATCCCTATGAGCATTTCTTTAATCCTTACCAGATGAGACCCCCCTCTGGAGGTCAGTTGCTTTATACCTACATGAACTGTTGGATTTACAATGTGAGGCCCGCGGCCACGATAGCTAAGTTGGGGTTCACATAACTCCAATTTCACTATGGTTTATGGTACACAAATAACTATAGTATTCCTGGGGCATCACCATTTTTAGTAGGTAAACCATCTATTTCTATGGGCCATTTTCCATGGCTATGTTAAAGAACCAGAGGGTAACTATAGTTAATAGTTACTGGTGCTTTTGTTAACCAACGTTCACATCACTGGTGGGCCCCACATAGGGTGGATGCGTGGATAACCTACAGTTGGGTGAACACTGACCTTAGGACGTCGGGCCCTACTTTTGTATCCATCCCATATTTCTGGGAGGGTATCACGGGCATATATCATGGATATATAATGGGAATATCCAACCAACAATTGATTATTCTTGGACATAATGATGGTGATTTAATTCTGGATAAATTATAACGACCTCACTGTTCTCCCTCACGGGAAATCATGGTGAATTATAGGGAAATCATCCCCAAATGGCCGCAAGATTCAGGTTGGTGAAATATTATAATTTACCCAGATATTTAATCATATTGGGATTGAAAGATTGGATCTATACGCCCCTCTTTGGCATCTGAACATGGCCCGCACTGGTTTATTACTAAGATATCTTTTATTTTTTGGATGTTTAGGGCATTTGATATATACAGTATAGACACATGTATATATATATATATATGTATATATATACACAACATATCCATATCAATGTTTTTTTGTAGCTTCTCAAAAACCACGCAACGTGTTTCAAACGACATCGGCAGAGAGAGGCAGCAGAGGGACCTCGGAAGACCACGCCTTACTTGACCAAGTATGAGCGCAACTTGGGAGAACATCTTGAGATTTCACCATGCAAAGATGAGTTAAACTCCCACTTTTTTTGCAGGCAAAGGTGTGCGATTTCACCAGAAAGACCATAGGTAAATTAATGTTCCTGCCAGATTTGAAATAATATGAAAACTATGGTAAAATAATGTGGTAAAATAAAAAAACGTACTAACACATTGAGATTTCACCAAAATATGTCCATTGAGATTCAAAGTTTTTTATAACTCCCATGTCGATCTTGGTGAAATGGTAAACATTTGGTAACAAACATATGGTAAACATTTCCATTGATATTCGAAGATTTTTTAAACTCCCAATTCATGAAAAAACCATTGGATCTTAATGGTAAAAACCATGGATTTCACCAGATATTCAAAATCTATGGATATTCCATGTCGATCTTGGAATTGTCTAATTTCATTGGAAACATCTCCAGAAACCATAGGAAAACCATAGGAAAATGATTATGTACCTAACAAACTTGGTGAGTTGGGAAAATTGACAAACCGGAAACCATGCGCTTTTCACTATTAAGATCATAGGGCTGAAACCGGCGTAAACCCGGTTTCAATTTTCCCGTAGACCATTCCAGTGACGAGGGCTTTTTCGGGAAGTGGGTCCATAGAGTTATGGCCATGGCTATTAGTTATAACTTGTTATTTCTATGGGATTATTTGGTATAACTTAATGGTAAATGATGGTAAATAATGGTTAATAGTGGTTGATACTGGCTAATAGTGATTGATGATGGTGAAATAACTGGTTATTTCGATGGGATGAGAAACATGAACCATAAATGGGGTGAGGTAGTACTTATAACTGGTACTTGGAGCCATAATTGTAGATCCAGTGGCATCATTTGATACACGCGATTTTAATCGACTCTGAAGAAGAGACTTATGGGACTGGCTTTGTGGAACTATATGATCTAGAAATATCTTTATCATGAGTTGGAATTCAAACTGTAGAACATTATGCATGGGCACAGTGTCTCTCTTTGTGTTATATATATATATATATATGAAAAAAAACAACACATGGACTTTTGATTATACACTCTGGAAACACTATCTCCACTTCGATACAGCAGTGAATGAAGTGTTGAGGCACAAGCAATGCACGGGTCACGTGCTAAACTATGGAATGTACTCGCACTACCGACAATCAAATCAAACAAGAAAAAACCAAACAGCCCCCCAAAAGAAGTGATCTAGACAGAGGAGATATGTCACCCCCCTATAGTGGGAAAAAACAAACACTCCCGTGGGATTACTGTAGGGGGGTTCTCCGGATTTTCGTATTTTCAAGGTCAGGATCTCGACCTTATCTCGACCTGTCCCACCTGACCCACTAAACAAAGAACATCTGAAAGTTGGGGAAAAAATCGCCAACATTTTGCCATTTTTTTTTTTGGCGCATGATGATAAACCCTTGGATTTGGGGGAGCCGATCCGATCGTTGGATTTGGGGGAACCAACAAAAAAGTGGTTAAAACATGTCAAAACAGACGAAGTTTATGATATTACCCTCTGGTTATGACTAACATAACCATGGAAATAGATTATTTTCCCAGCTAGAAACCTCCATTTATAAGGGATTTTCCATGGCTATGTTAAATAACCAGATGGTATGTCCACAGCAGGTGGGTGAATTCAATATGAAACTGTTTCATTGTCAATACCTCCTTGTGACGATTATTACCTTGGTTGACTTTCCGTTTCAAAGTGGGGCCCCCAGTCGAGCGAAGGCGTTCAGAAACGCCTCAAAAAAGTGGTTGAATGAACTATGGTTTATGGTAGACATAACGAACTAGTAACTATACCCTCTGGTAAACTAACATAGCTATTGAAAATCACCATTTTTGAAAAAAGTGGTTGAACTAACTATGGTTTATGGTTAATGGATGTTAATGGGCTTAAAAAGAAACGTTCACATAACTGGGGGGCACCGTCCCTGAGGGGTCATGATTTTTGTTGCATCCTCAGAATCAGGATATCCCCAAAGCCGGGGGTGGTTTTTATTCCAGAACTATTCCAGAACTATTCCATATTATCCTCTTGTTCTTCATATTGATATCAAAATATAATGTCCCTTCACTGATTCACCAATCAAACATAGCAACGGAAATCCCTTTATAGCTCAGAATATCATCTATATGTTTTCATGAAACGTGGATTTTCCAGTAAGCCATGCTTGATTACCAGAGGGTAAACCATCATCCGCAGATGCCCATGTATCAACCATGTCCCATAATATCACATAATATATGATGTCCCAATTGAGTATCAGTGTCCCTTATTATCCAATAATTATGCCAAGAAATAGTGGCCCTAAAAAAGATTGAATTTTGGTAAACACCAATCCCAAACAAAACAATAAATGCAAGCGGTTCTATTATTCCATTGTAATTATTATATCCCAATACTATTTACATATCCAAGTTTCATGATGATATAAGTCATATCCCCATATATATATACATCTATAATTCTAAATGAACAAAAATGGGGTTATCCCATATATCCATATATATATCCATTATATATCCTGATGTAATGGTATTATCCTATGTGTCTACAATGTGAGTCCCCCAAGATATCTAAGTTGGTGCAAATAACTCCAATAACTATGGTTTATGGTACACAAATAACTATAGTATTCCTGGGGCGAATCTAAACCAACTAACATCACTGGGGGGCCTCACATTGTCAGATATATAATATAATTACATATATATATATATATATATTATATTATCCACTACATATCAGAGTATCCATTAATTGGAATACATTATCCATATATATATATATATATATATCCATTATATATCCTGATGTGTCTATGTATTCCAGATGATTCTCCCATCGTGAAAACTAACACGCATCGGAATCGGCGTTTCCGTTTCGCCGAGGTGCCAGGATTCTGGGTGCCCGTGCCCTACAGATCAGCATGAATGTTCGCCAAGCCCAGCCGTGGATGGCTTGGAAATCAACGAGAACACATCGAAAAATGGCTAGAAATAGATAATAGATATATGGGAATATATCATGGCATAAGGTTGGTGGTTTGGAACATGGCTGGATTATGACTTTCCATTCAGAAAAGGGAATGGAATAATCATCCCAACTGACGAAATTCATCATTTTTCAGAGTTGTTTTTGTCAACCACCAACCAGATAAAAATATGGGCATTTCCATGGGAAAAGTGACAATCACGGTACTTACCCCACTGTCTTTGTAGGGTTTAGAATGGCTGGATGGAAAGCGAGCAATCATGACTTGGTGGTTCATGTATGTTCATGTCAGGAATCGTAAGTGAGTTATAACTCCAGATATACACGGACTAACCAGACTTAACCGTACTTGCAACTGGGAGCATTATAACCCACTTAGTAAGTGGTATGAACTCCATATCTATACAAAGGGAATTTTTGAGCAAGCCATGTTTGATGACGACGAATGGCTTTTGAACCACTATACTTCCATCATTTGTATAGGTCAGCCACCCAAGATTTGTTGTATCATTTTTCACAATTTGCCGTAATCAAAACAGTGCTAGCTGAGAAATCCCCCCGACACATGGAGGTTTATAGAAGAAATCCATGTTCTTTATGGGATTTCCCACAATGTGAGGCCCGATATCTTAGTTGGTGCAAATAACTCCAATAAGTATGGTTTATGGTACTTATAACTATAGTATTCCTGGGGCTTATAAACCAACAAACATCACTGGGGGGCCTCACATTGCAGCGATTTTGGAGGTTTTAATCATTTTAATCAAGGCCATGGAGGCCATGGGAAATCCCGCTGACCTTTCGAGTGCCCGGTTGAGGCTCCTGTGATGGTGACACTGGATGGTGAAACAGACCCCTTGCTGATCGCTGAAAAGGACTGAGATGACGCGATAAATCCATCGCGTCTGGCTGAGATGACCCAAGGAGAGTCTATGATGATGTTTTAGCCGCTTAGCCAAGATAAATATGACTTTGAAGCAAGCAAAAAGAAATGGTTTAAAAAAGGAGAACATGGAGTTGTTTTTTGTGAATCAACTGGAGAAGGTTGGGGTTTTCATATTTGGATATATTTGGTGGTTTCACAAAGGTAAATCCTGCCAAAGTTTGATGTTTTGTCAAATCATGGCCAAATTGAAGGAAGATTTTGGACACGTTAAGTATGATTAAGTACGATTCCGCAGGAATGTTATGTCCAACAAATCCCATTGAATATCCTACAAGGTGGCTAAGTTGGTTGAACTCACTTGGTTAACCTTTGGGTCTATGGCACTGATAACTATATATATATAATTGTATAGATGGGATTATGAACCAACTTACAACTGGGGGGCCCCGCATTGTAGTAGCGTGGCATTTCGCATTTCTAGACATATTCTAATTGAGCATATCTCAATCAGGGTGGATGAACGGGGTTCCCACTAATTTGGCACAATGTGAGCCCACACAATTACCCTCTGGTAATTTAACATAGCTATTGAAAATGGCCATTTATAGTGGATTTTCCCATTGAAAATGGTTATTTTCCATAGTTATGTAAAAGTTTACCAGAGGGCATTTTGGTTGGTTTATAAGCCCATCCTGGTTTATAAGCCCATCCAACGATAATGAATTAAAACAAAGCGATAAACCGCGGTTGACCTATCTACTGTAGTTAGTTCAACCAGCTTAGCTAACTACGGGGCCCCAGATTGCACTAATTAAATATAAGTTGGTTTATACCCCCATTAACGGTCCAATGTGAGGCCACCCAGTTATAAGTTGGTTTAGATTCGCCCCAGTAACTATAGTTATAAGTACCATAAACCATACTTATTGGAGTTATTTGCACCAACTTAGATATCTTGGGGGCCTCACAGTGTAGTTGTTTTATTGCTATAACTATAACCATACTTACTGGAGTCTGTGGGTGTCGGGAAAGCTGCTATGACTCTGATCATCCAGACATATCCAGACTAAACGCTTCGCTGCGGGGAAGCACCGCAGTTGCCATGTTGCCATAGCTTTACATCAAGGTGAAGTTGAACTTGTAAAGTGGGTGCTATTCTATAACTTTAGTTTGCTTTAGTTAAAGGAACCCCATATCTAAATTTACTAAATTAACTATAGTGGTATCTAAACTTATCTGGTTGGTGGTTTGGAACTTTTTTTGATTTTTCCATACATTGGGAATGTCATCATCCCAACTGACTTTCATATGTTTCAGAGGGGTGGCTCAACCACCAACCAGATCTTCTATATTTGTTTTCCAGGTACTGTACGATGATGTT
Organism: Cladocopium goreaui; assembly: GCA_947184155.2. Classification (NCBI taxonomy): domain Eukaryota; class Dinophyceae; order Suessiales; family Symbiodiniaceae; genus Cladocopium; species Cladocopium goreaui. The sequence goes on from CAMXCT020003813.1 coordinate 199,654, forward strand.
CATGGTCACATCCTTAACTCGCCAGACAAAGAACAGGAGAAGCTATGTCTTTCCGCCTAAGGACTTAGGAACTCTACAGGTTACTCAACTTGAACCAGTATGGTAGATATATCAATAGTTATCTATACTTACTATGGTAATTATCCAACAAACCGTATATATATATATAAACTTATGGATACTTGGATGGTGGTTTTAACCATAGCCGTCAAATACCACCGCTGGCCTGCAGCCCCAAGATAGAGCCATGTATCTACATATGTAGAAGTATCAAAGCATGTCTAGCAACAACAACAAATAACATTTATATATATATATATACAAGATAGTATGTATATATATATATGTTATAAATATATATAGTATGTAACACATGGTATGACATAGTATGTATATAAGCCTATATAACTTTTTTTTTTCTGTGTCCTGTCGGTCGACCGTTGAAGGTCTGGCAGGTCCGGCAGGTGTTTTCCTCGCCGAATCAGGAGCTGATCCGTGGGGTGATTCCCTTCGTGATCCGTCGCTTCCTTCCAGACAACACCTACGAGGATTGGAAGGAGCGGATGGGGATGGGAAGGATGAGAGGGATGGGACTGGAGGATCCACAGATTCTGGGTTTTAGATGGTTTTAGTACAAGGCGTTGCTCTCCCCCAGTTATAAATGGCTCATAATCCCATGAAAACTATAGATATATGACCTATAAATGCCTATAAACCATAGTGAAATTGGACTTATTTGCACCAACTTAGCGTTCACGAACTGGGGCACCAGCCTGTAGGAACTGGGGGTTTCTAACATTTACTACTAACTTAATGGGATAACCTGAGGACTCGGGGATTTTATGGATAAACGTCAACAGCCACTCAAATGAGGCTAAGGTGCAGTTATTTGGGTGAAAGTTTCATCATTTTGCAGCAACATATCACATGAATCATATCTTGATCATATCTTTATCATAGCTCTGAGCAGGATACCAGGATACCATAGGATACCCAGATACCACTGTGATTTGGGTTGAACTCAGCCAAACATGGAGACAGTCTCCCAGTAACTTACACAAGCCGCCTCTTCTAGCCGGCGAGCAAACGATCAAACTTCAGGGAGCAGCGTAGATTTGTTTTGTTGCGACACGAATCTTTGATAGAATGTCACCCTTGATGTTTTTTGATCATCATTCCCTATGGATCCAATAATTAAGTTAAGTAATGTTAAGTACCTTCTTAGGAAGTGTGACTGGGGTATGATGACTTTGTTGATGTAATTGTTGATCATCATCCATGGCAAACGTCACCGGCAAAGCAACGATTCATCTTACTGGTGCGTTTTACGTAGGGAATGGATGGGAATGGGGGTTGCTGGGATGATTATTGCTAGTGATTATGGATCATTCCCAAAAATTCCCTAGTAAGAGCACCAGTAAGTCATTGATCATTTTCAAGGGTTCAGTCTGTCAAAGATCTCGGAGGGACGCATGCCACCTATTTTAAGGCGAGGCCCCAAAATTTCAACACGATAGGGATGGGGGCAGAGATCCAATAAAGAATGGGTTTATAGTATTTCTGTTTTTTTGGGTGAATCTAATAATAATAACAATATGAATATAAATCCATTTTTGTAACTCACTAACTATACAATGTGAGGCCCCCCAGTGATGTTTGTTGGTTTAGATTCGCCCCAGGAATACTATAGTTATTTGTGTACCATAAACCATAGTTATTGGAGTTATTTGCACCAACTTAGATATCTTTGGGGCCTCACATTGTAGTATTCATGGGGTGAATCTACACCAACTGATAACTGGGGCCACCTTGTCCATATCCCTATTCTGTGCAGCAATAGTGATTGGAGTATTTCCCGACCTTGCCAAAATAAATGGCCGGTGCAACGCAAAAAAAAAAGAAGGTGCAACCCATGACTGTAAAATGGTCCACACTTGAAAGTGTACCCCAGTCTAAGGAAAAACATGGAAAAACAAAGGCATGCCCCACTTATCTCTAGGTAGAAAAAACTGCTTTCAGGATATTTTGTTGGTCAAATCCAAAAACTTTTTTTTTGAAACCCCCTCCTTTGCACATTCAATCCCAACGGTGCTTTGACCATCTATAGATGCCGTTATACCGTTCCAAACTCTGGTTACTTCTACCCTACCAATGTTCAGTGGGTTTAAGCCTGTGAAAATGAACACGATGATTTGAAACAAGTCCATTCCGGATCAAGAACCACTGGTTGATTAATTAGGGGCTAACCACCTGATAGTGATTTCTTGAAATAGTCCCTGCCACACTTGAGCGGCCAATTGTTTAGTCAGGTCTCAGAGCTCCTCTTCTTGGAGTGAGCTGCAAGCATCGCGTGTTGCCGCGGAAAAAAAAACAGCGACCAATGATTGCCAATGGCCCCTGTGGGGGTGTTGAATCAACACAACCCCAGTGCTTATCTCAAAGATTGGCTGGACTAACCCTGCTGGGTGAAGCCACCAGGCTTTGCCATTTTTTCTTTGGGAACATGTGTGCCAGGGTCAAAAGATAGGTTGTTTTCCGAGAAAAGAGCATGGTCATACCCCCAGTAGTAGCGTTTCATATATCCTGCATATAACAATGTGAGGCCCCCAAGATATCTAAGTTGGTGCAAATAACTCCAATAACTATGGTTTATGGTACTTATAACTATAGTATTCCTGGGGCTTCTGTTAACCAACGTTCACATCACTATATGGCAAAGAATGGATGACCATAGTAAATTTCGTGAAGTCCTGTTTATTTGCCCAATATGCGTTTATGGTCCAATTCTGTTAGCGGGGGGGGTCAATATGCGTTTAAGGTGTATCAAAAAAAACAAATCGTGCGCCATGAACGCATATTGGGGAATCTAACCACTCATGTCAGGAAAACCCATTTACCAACATTTACCATGAATGCAGGGAACCATCGAAAAAAAATAGTACATGTTGCGAGGTCCATTTTTTGTGTAATATGTGTGTTTAATGTATTTTGGGTGGCAGGGACCTTAATTTCCCTTTTCAGTGTGAAATAAGATTTTGGCGGATTTCTGCCAGCTATACCAATCAACCATGTGATTTACTGGGTTTGAGGAAAAATACCATCGGATTGTGTGAGGATATCATCCGAATTCTCTCAGGATATCCACATATAACCTATATCAAGAGAAAGTTCTTGTGGCAGTCAGAATATCCTGAACGTACATCAAGACAGTTTCCAAGATTTTTTGGATGTACATGATAAAACTGTTTAAAGGAAAATGAACAACATGGCAACATGTTCAAAAGATAAAATGGGGCATTTTGGAGGATGTCACTTTTGGAATCTGATGGAAATTTCGTTTTTGCGGATACCATCACAGTTTCCGAAGGATAAAACAATCTCTGAGGATCAGAATTTTCTGAGAAATAATTCTCTGACGGTATCATCATAAAGCATCTAGTATGTTCTAGGATTCTAGGATATCAGCAGACCTCTGGGGGATACATTCAGAAATTTCTGAGGGTCATCAGATTTATCTGAGGATATCATGAACCATTTTCGAGAATATCAGGATTTACAGATGATCATCAGAACGTTTGAAGGATATCATGAGGAGTTTATCAGGATATCATTTTCGCGACATGCATCAGGTAATTTTGAGCACGGAAAAAGAGGCAAACACAACAAGTCAAACAGCGCGTGCTGTATGTATGCAAAATAACGGCATGCTTTGTGTTTGTTTCTCCTTTGAGAATCAGATTTGCCAAGGTTCATCATTCTGACAATCTCTGGATATATCTGGTGATTGAATATCAAATACATTTGATGATTATCATCATGCTTTGGTCTATTTTAAAATAAATATAGCTTTGATGGTCAGGGAAAAACAACAAAACAAGTAAAACACACTGCGTGTTGTCTGTGTACACAATAGGGCCGTGCTTCGTGCTTGACTTTGCTCTGGGAGATTTTTTTTTGCAACGATCGTCGTGCTGACGAACACCGGATATATCCAATGTTTATTGGAATTGTCATTAACCGAAATTTCTGGTGATTGTCAAAAAAAATCTAAAGAATCCTCAGAATTATCTGAGGATCGTCATCCTCAGAATTTTCTGAGGAACCTCAGAATTTTCTGAGGATCGTCATCCTCAGAATTTTCTGAAGATCCTTATGCTGAGAATTTTCTGAGGGTCCTCATCCTCAGAAATTTCTGAGGATCGTCAGAATTTTCTGAGGATCGTCATCCTCAGAATTTTCTGAGGATCCTCATCCTCAGAATTTTCTAAGGATCGTCATCCTCAGAATTTTCTGAGGATCCTCAGAATTTTCTGAGGATCGTCATCCTCAGAATTTTCTGCGGATCCTCAGAATTTTCTGAGGATCGTCATCCTCAGAATTTTCTGAGGATCCTCAGAATTTTCCGAGGATCGTCATCCTCAGAATTTTCTGAGGATCCTCAGAATTTTCTGAGGATCCTCAGAATTTTCTGAGGATCGTCATCCTGAGAATTTTCCGAGGATCCTCAGAATTTTCGCTCAATAAGCGTTTTTGTTTCATGAAAATGTGCCAAAAAAAACGCTTATTGTCAAACAAAAAAAAAGCTTATCGAGTGAAAATTCTGAGGATCCTCAGAAAATTCTGAGGATGACGATCCTCAGAAAATTCTGAGGATGACCTCAGAAAATTCTGAGGATCCTCAGAAAATTCTGAGGATGACGATCTTCAGAAAATTCTGAGGATCCTCAGAAAATTCTGAGGATGACGATCCTCAGAAAATTCTGAGGATGAGGACCCTCAGAAAATTCTCAGCATAAGGATCTTCAGAAAATTCTGAGGATGACGATCCTCAGAAAATTCTGAGGTTCCTCAGAAAATTCTGAGGATGAGGATCCTCAGAAAATTCTGAGGATCTTCAAAGAGTCTGAGGATGAGGATCCTCAAAAAAAGCTGATGATTCCTCAGGAAAATCTGAAGGCTCCTCCGAAAATTTTGAGGGTTCCTCAGTAAATTTGGAGGAATCTCCAGAATTGTTTGTTTGGTAACCATCAAAAAGTTCTGATATATATATATATATATGAAATTATGCTAATCAAGGATCAGTTTTTGTTGCAACACATCAGCTACAAAGTCCGAGGATATTTTGTAGCTGATATTTTCAGCACAAATTGCGACTGTTTTCTGCGGATATCACCAGCATCTCATCATAACCTTTCTAAGGATATCATCGGAATTATCATCAGAAGTTTGTGAGGATTATCGGACCTGTCTAAGGATATCATCAGAATGGATTCATCAAAATTTCAGCAGAAATTTAGCACGTTACCAGCCATAAACTCTGGGGATATCATCAGGATTTTCTGATACCAGCCCAGAGGATCAGCATATAGTTTCTCATCAGGATGTCACATGACATCATATCACCAAAGTTTTCGGAGGATAACATCAGAATTTTACTGTAGGGACCGTTTTTTTCAAAATTTGAGAGCCGCAACGCTTCAAACCGTTTGGCTTTGAAAGATTGGGGCGGTTGTCCTCAGACTTGTTTGTTCGTTATTGGTGCCGCATGCCAACATGAATATGTTGTTTCTTCATGAAGCGTTTGTTCGTTTGACTTTCCGCGATAATGATAATAACATTTAGTTGTGAGAATGCTGCTCAGGATCATCCAGCGGATAAGATGCTCAGGATCATCCAGCCGAGAAGCATGCTATAATGAGATTCCATTGCAACAAAAATAAAACTTAAATGACTATATCAACGCAGATTGGCATATAGGAAAGTGAATATTTTTGTGGTTCCGTCACTTCCAAACAGGCGATATGCAAATTTACAGTCTAATTTGTCAAAAAGGAAAACAGCAAATGTTGTTTTTCACTCTCCAAGCACTCAAAACGCATATAGCGCAATCATTATCAGAAAATTGAATAAACCTTAAGCTCAGGAATGGCAAGATCTGACAATGTTTGCGGGTTGAATGTCCGGGCAAGGTCCTGCACATACCACCGGGAAAACCACTTGCTCAATATGCGTTTTCAACTTAGAATCATCGAAAATTAAGCGCAAAAACCTTCCATTTTGAGCTTTCATGTAGTCAAAACGCTTATTGAGGGTCCACCCTCAGAATATTCGCTAAAATTAGGGTTCACGAAATTCCTTAGATGACCATACATCTTCATGCCCAATGTTTTGGCCATGCCAATGGAATGGACATTGAAAATCCACCATGCATGGATTACTTGTCATATCTGTCCCTAACATGGCATTTCATGGGGGACTTCACATTAGCTGCAAACATGCAAAGTGGTTCCCCGAAATCCTTAGCTAAGATGGCTTTTAGATAGCTAGCAAGGGTTATATGTTTTATATGGTACATGTATCGCATTAGTTACATATGGATGATATGATATGGTTATAAACTGACACACATCACTGGGGGGCACCACCTTATTTCATCCTTTTCCACAAAAAACAATTTGATCCATTTTTGGGTATACCGTATACCGTAACGTATGCCCTTTTTTCGACCAGTCCAATCTGGTGTGAGTGCAGTTATGGCCATTTATAACTGGTTATTTCAATGGGATGAGAAACATTCTATAAATGGGGTTTTGTTAGGGCCATAACTGTGTATGTTTCCGTCTCTTCACGTTTTTTACTTTGGAGTATTTTGGGTGGACTCTATTCTCAACATGATTTTGTGTTTCGGGCAAAAACTAAAAGCCCTGAAACGTGATGTGCCGGCAGAATGCCTGCATGGAGGTAGCAGTTTGGGGTCCCAAACAAGAAACAGACATGTCTTTTTCGTCCGCGATGTTAGTTTGGTATAGTTTGGTGATATTTCCATATGCACCTTCCAAGGTTTAAGCTTATAAATATGTTTGAGGGTTGCTTTCCATGGATATTGACTGTTACGAGCCCCTTTTGGTACTAATGCACAAATTGCCTTCATTCCTGTATCAACAATCAGCCAATTCTAGATGCACATGCCACTCTGTTGCTGATGTTGTCAGCGGCCCATCCCTCATAGCACTCGCAACATGAACCAGTCGGATTTCATGGAGGATTTCATGTCGAGAGAATGGGTGATGTGCCATGGCAATGTGGGGCCCCCGATGTGAACATTGGTTTAGATTCGCCACAGGAACTCATTCGTTATTTGAGGTATTTGTGTACCATAAACCAGTTCGTGATATTGGAGTTATTAGTTCACCCCAACTGAACGCTATCGTGGCCGGGGGCCTCACATTGCAGGATGATCCGCGTCATGTTTTTGGCCCACCAGGGACGCGACGTTGCGTTTTTGGCCCAAGATCCGAAGTCTTCAAATTCAAGAGATGCCTTGGACATCCCCAAGCCATCAACCCTAAGATGAATGGCAAGCAACCGGAAATCTGCGAAGCACATCTTGCAAGGTGCAAAGCCCGGCTTGGGTTGGTTTATAATGGTTTATACATGATAGCCATGATAGCCATAGCCTATCCAAGCAGTTCGACACATCTACAATCTATAAGTCCTAGCTCGTTCGCCGAGCTAGTTCTACCAACTTCATGATTGAAACCGCCATCCAACTTTCGCACTTTGTGACGGTCAACTGCTGGTCGACTCTCCCTTTTGTTGGTTGAATCCGACAATTTCTTTTGGTCAAATCCCATTTGATTTGCTGTTGATTAGATCCCCAATTTTTGTGGCTTTAATCGAGTTTAAATCCTCATCTGGTGAAAAGAAACGGCCACTGCTCCATGCCGGTTGCTTCCCAAGCTACGGTGGGAGACCAAGACCTCCGAGACTGCCATCTGGGCCCCCTTTTTTTGCCTTTGGCACCCCAAATCATCCAAGTCGTGGACGACCATGACAATAATGTTCTTTTGGTAAAAATAGAGGGGCCGGTTTGGTTAATCCCATCTATAATCATTTACCTGTTGTGTTTCAGGGGTTTCTTCAAGCCCCTCTGTTCATCAACCAACCAATGGGAATTTGGGACATCTATGGACTTAGTATTGGTCAACCTTGGACGGCTACTTTGAATCACTGAATCGTTCCAGTGGTTTCAGATGTCATTTCCAGAGGTGTTTGGTTGGTTAGGTGTTCAGCGAGAATCATTCCAGTGGTTGCAGATTACTAGGCCAATCTTGGATGGGTAGAAACTAATCCAAAATAGTCTTTCGGTGCAAATAAGATTGGCCATGCAGTGTAACCAATGGTGACTCGGGAATCCCCATGATTGAAAAAGAAAGGACCCCCATTACCATTGATGGTGATTTTAATGGTGGTTTAGTGGTAATTTTAATGGGATTTATGATGATTTAATGGGATTTACTGGCATTTACCCTCCGGTAAATTTAACAGTTTGCGAACTTGAAAATACCCCATTTATATAGTTCGTTGATTTACCTACTCAAAATGGTGATGTTCTATGGTTATGTTAGTTTACCAGAGGGTACATCCCATTCCTAAGTTGGTTTATAAAACTCAGGGATGTTTGGTGAGAAAGAAACATGGATAGATATTCACACCACACGCTCAGAGTTATGTTCACCAACCTAGCTATCGTTTGGGGTTCCGGTGTCTTCTGGTGACTTGTTTGGGATTTACATGGGATTTAGGGGGTTTATACCTGGTTATGGAGTTTATATGGGATGTAACCATCAAGAAATAGAGCAATACAGTAAGTGGAACAACATGTTCGGAGTATGTATGTTCTCTAAATGTACAGCTATCAGCGAAGCATTTGTGTACGGATGAGCCACATTTCCATTGACCATTGCAAAGGGTTCCGGCTCCAGTCTTCCAAAATTTTCTGGTCAGACATCTGTCTGAAGGTAGACTGTCCAAACTACAATAGTGGTGCTCGCGCGGTTATTTTGTTGGTTCATAAGCCCCCTTAAGTGTAGATGCTATTCGGCTTGACTTGAGCATATCATATATATATAATTTGTTTTGATGTTTTGATATATGTTGTTTTTCATTAAAACAATGAATACATGTTGTTTTTCATTAAAATATTCATTTACCCTTGGTAATCCATTTTTCGGGAATTTTCAATTGCCATGTTTGATTACCGAAGTCTTTTTTTTACACCGATTTTTTTCGGGGCACCACGAGTTGCATCTCCTATCTCATTGATCCATTGCACCATTGGTCAGTGAGGTGACCGTTGGCGCAACTACAGTTATGTCCATGGCTATTAGTGAAGTTATAACTGGTTATTTCAATGGGATTAATTGGTATAGCTTAATGGTAAATAGTGGTAAATAAGGGTTAATAGTGGTTTATACTGGCTAATAGTGATTGATGATGGTGAAATAAAATAACTGGTTATTTCAATGGGATGAGAAACATAAACTATGAATGAGGTTGTGTTAGTACTTAGGGGCCAAAACTGTAACCCCCATGAATACTATGAGTTTTATCGCCCATAAGCCCAACAGTTAACCAAGTTATGTGCGTCAACTTATCGATTTTGTAAATGCGGGCCACACCTTGCACAATGGGATCATTCTTGGTCTTGGTTTCCATCAATTGGCCAAGCTCTTGCAGACACCTGACAAACACTTTGGTGTGGTTTTCTTCGTATTCTACTACAGAGCTACAAGCAGGAATCCCTCAGCTATGATTGTTTGTTTGTAACCCAATCTATATACTGGTTGGTGGTTTGAAATATTTTTCCCATATATTGGGAATAATCATCCCAACTGACTCAACTGACTAATATTTTTCAGAGGGGTTGAAACCACCAACCAGTAAGTATAGGCACCATAAATCCTAGTAAGCCAGTAAGCCTAGTTGTCAACCAACTTATTGAGGGGTCCCTTCCTGTGCGCTTCGCCAAGCAACCTGTGCCCGCTGCATTCTCCGCGCTCGCAGGAAACAGGAAACTCTCTGAGATATCTAAGCTGAGACATGGCCCCCATTGCCCCCGTGAAAACTGACCCAGTCGAAGTCCAAAGGGACAGGTAGGGACACAAAAGAAAAAACAATAAATAAGACTGGTTGGAGTATCCCTCGCTTTGGGCGCTCTTTTGCGTGTCTATGTGAAAAATCACGTTTGTTACAAATCAAACTCGTGTCCCGTCCCCAATCTATTTCCGATTTGTGTTCAGAGAAACAACACAGACATATATGATTATGACATATTATACAGCCTGAAACTCCAATCATGTGAATCGCAAGTACTTACTGGTTGGTGGCTTGGAACTTTTTTATTTTCCATATATTGGGAATGTCATCATCCCAACTGACTTTCATATGTTTCAGAGGGGTTGAAACCACCAACCAGCTTAGCAAATCATGTGGTTCGTTGATTCCTACAAGTTGGGTCCAGTGATAAATGATAGCTTAGTTGGCTTAGATTCACTCCATAAATGCTGCTTCGTGGCCGAAAAAAAGCCAAAACTTCACAACTTCACAAATGGGGCCTTACTGGGAATGTCATGTGAATTTCTCATAGTGATTGATAATGGTTAATAGTGGTTAATACTGGCTAATAGTGATTGATGATGGTGAAATCACTGGTTATTGATGAATGGAAACCAACTGTTTTCCACCATTCTTGATGGTGAGATTGGTTATAGTTGGTGAAGTCCTTAAAGTTCCTCCAATTTGGGAAGTTATATCACCATCAGCAGATGGTATAAATTAAGGTATAATTGGGTTCTTTCATGTTAGTTCATGTTATATCACCATTTTCCCATATATATATATTACATGATATTGCATGATATTACATGATATTACATTATATTATATTATATTATATTATACGATATTATATAATTTATTTTTTTATATTTTACATACATATCGTCATTATTCATGGTTAACATTGGTGATATCATGTCACAGTTATGGCCCCAAATAACAGTTATGAGTACTAACAAGTCATCCATTTATAGTTCATGTTTCTCATCCCATAGAAATAACCAGTTATTTCACCATCATCAATCACTATTAGCCAGTATTAACCACTATTAACCATTATTTACCATTAATTTATACTAGTTAATTCCATGGAAATAGCCAGCTACAAGCTATAACTCATAAGTATCCATACGAATGTTATTTACCATTATTTACCATTAAACTATACCAATTAATCCCATTGAAGTAACCAGCTATAACTTCACTAATAGCCATGAACATAACTGTCATCTTCCCGGCCAACTTTCATATTGTTCAAGATGGTTATTGCACCACCAACCAATAAATATACCCTCTGGTTATTTAACATAGCCATGGAAAATGGCCCATTTATGGTTTACCTATTGAAAATGGTGATTTTCCATGGCTATGTTAGTCATAACCAGATGGTACTCTATTTTGGTGGTTATCATCTATCACATCAATAGCCAGTATTAACCACTATAACTATTACTTGGTATAACCATAACTTTCATTATTAATTGGTATAACCATAACTATAACTATAACCACTATAACTATAACGATTTGCATTTTTTGATGTCACCTACTAACTTTCCGTTGTGAAGAAACAAAAAACTCGCTCCTCCGCCCTACCCGACCTTGCGGGCCTGGCCTAAAACCGCGCCATGGCGGTTTTCGATGCGGTGGGCTCCACGAGACACAGCCGACAGCCGTCCTTTGATGAGGAGGTGGACATCGAGATCAGCGACGCGGCAGCGAAAAGGATATCATGTTTTAACATGTTTTGTTATTTCATGTTATTTCATGTTATTTCATGTTATATCACCGTTTTCCTATATGTATATATATATTTTCAATATGATGCTCCCCCTTTTTAAATACCTCCATTGTATGGTCCCAAATAAGTGATTTCATACCCTTCTTGCCATGGTTTCTTGATGGTGTAAAAAATATGACCGGGGGATGAGATTAATCAATTCCAAGCCTGGTTCAAGGTAAACTTAGATGGGCCATGGGATTAGCGATTCGTGGTTAGTAACTGGGTTATAACCCATTCTATCACAAGTATACTTAGATGGGCCATGGAATTAGTTAACTAATTAGTAAATGGATTATACTTATGATTGTTTATGGGTTATAAGCCAGTTACTAACCACGAATCGCGTTTTTCCCATGGCCCATCTAAGTAGGATGGGGTCAAAAGGAAGGTTAGCCGAATGGCTTAAATGGCTGGTGAATGATGGTTATGTTAATAATGATGGTTGGTTAATGCGAAATTGTAGCTGAATGGATGTTTAAACATTTTGTTTAGTCCTTGCAGAGGTTTGGATGGTATAAATATACTGGTGGATGGTAACCATATTTAAACCATGTCTATATAATCAGGATTTGACCTAAGAGCAGATGCGGATACGTGGTTGATAAATGATGGTTGGTTGATGATTATTGTGGGTCGATGTTTAATCCTTTATAGAGGTGTGGATATATCCAACAAATGTGGAGATTATGATGTTTTCTTCTTGATTGTTTTCATATGACATTTTGGGGGCCTATACTACCTGGTAATTGGGGATGATTATCACCCATCCGAATGCCTAGTGGGGTTCACATGATTATTGTGGGTTGATTTTTAGATAGTCATGTATAGATGTCTTCATATATCATGAAATGTGAATATATTTGATACATTACTGTTTTTTAATGTTCTAAACATAAGGCAACATATCATGAATCATTGTTTTTTCATCATGGTTATCCTATTGTTTGGTGTAACAGTAAAACACATTGTTTTTGTTAATGGTATCTGTACGAAAAACACAAGGAAATCATCATTGGGAATTGTTTGAAGTTTTATGTCTGTTCCCAAATCATAAATAATATAGATGTTTGCCTAGTTTCACTTTTGCCTTGTGTCTGGAAAACACACATTTTCTGGGACATATCACTTAAAATAGACCTATGTCTGACTCGGGAAAATGGTAACAATACAAAGTGGCCCCTTGCGTTGCGTTTGTTGTTTTAAAGTCCTGTTATTATCACTAGCATCAACCCGTCACGGTTAACCTATGTTAACCTCGTGATGTTTTTTCTCAGCTTAGCCAAGGATTTTGCTCAGCTAAGTTGGTCTATTCTATGACGAGAAGAACAATTGGAGATATGTAGATATAACTATAGACAGGCTTATAAATCAACAAACATATCCATTGATACATACCGAGATGGGGAAATAATCATTTTTTTAGTTCCATGATTTTGCCTTATGATGTTCTATTGGCAAGCCAACAAACAATTTTGGTGCCCCCAGTTCTATGCTGATTTACAAATGCCATCCAGCAATGGATCAATCTACCGTAAATCCAAGGATTAGGGAAGTTGCTAGATCAACAAACTCAGCCAGGACTTGGGGCGACACCTGTCATGTTCGATATATCCCCTAGCAATAGCCATTTCAGGAACCTAAATTGAAGGTATCTACCATATATTTTTGGCCTATTTTTGAGGCCTAAATTTTAGGGGATACCCCCACAAAATATGGCCAAACATACGGTGACCAGTACCTTTAGTTTAACTACCTGACACGGCCATTGAGAGATTGTTTCATGTCAATCCATGTTCTTAGCGATGCATTGGGGCACCACCTAATGATTGGATAGTGTTAGTCCTATCCCCATTATATCTCCATTTTGTATAAACCCTTGTTGAGTAGCGTAGTGACAAGCCAACTTTGCTACAATGTGGGGCTCCCAAGTTTTGTGTGTTAATTTAGAATATCTTTTAATGCCATCTAACTAGTTCGTTACAAGTGCCATAAACCCAAACGTTAAGCGTTCGATAGTTCAAGCAACCCACCTTGTAAGATTGGCTAAGTAGCGTGCACCCCACAGGTTTTTTTGCACCGATGATGTTGGACACCAAGGTGGTGCTTTTCCCCAGTTATACATGGCTTATAATCCCCTTAACTATAGATATACTGGTTGGTGGTTTGGAACATGAATTCTATTTTTCCATATATTGGGAAAAATAATCCCAACTGACTTTCACTCCATCATTTTTCAGAGGGGTAGGGCTCAACCACCAACCAGTATATCACCTATAATAAACATCTTATACAACGTGGGGGGCCCCAGTGATGTTAGTTGGTTAACAAAGCCCTAGTAACTAGTTCGTTATAAGTACCATAAACCATAGTTATTGGAGTTATAAATGGCTCATAATCCCATGAAAACCGTAGATATATGACCTATAAATGCCTATAAGCCATAGTGAAATTGGACTTATTTGCACCAACTTAGCTAACGAACTGGGGCACCACCCTGTGGACACCAGGTCCCTCACCAGTGCTGACGATGTCGGCCTTCCAGCTCTTGGTCCCTCGGAACTCTCGGAACTGGAGCGATGCGGATGACTGATGAGCTACCAGGAAAATGCTTCGAAACGGTGATTTTTCACAAACAAAAATCAGTGGTATAATATCAAGATATCAAGAATAATGAGATATTTCATGAGATATAATGTGATATTTCATGAGATATAAGATTTAACAAACAACATCATGGGTGGTATTAAGATCTTATACTGGCATACTGGTATAAGATATATATATATATAACCCCCAAAAAAAGTACCCCAGTGATATGTCACAAATAATGACGGTATATATTAGGGTTTTAATGTGATGTAATGGGATATACTAGTCTAACCCTTCAGGTCGATGGATTATTTCAAGCATGAAACTGGGCTTAAACTCTTTAGGGCGAATCTCAACCGTTTCAAACACGGTCATCTGAGGGGGGTTAGTTGCATCCCTTGTTTTTCAGCGGATGAAATGGGGAATTAGTATGATTTAGCCACCAACAAATGGGCAGATCTGCACGTGATGTTTGATGAATTTCAGGAGAAGGTGTGGAAATTAGCAATCATGAGGATCCCAAGGACATGGGTACCCTCCGGTTATTTACCGTAGCCACAAACCATCTATTTCTATGGGCCATGTTCCATGGCTATGTTAAATAGCCAGAGGGTATTTGATTCAACAAAGATGGTTGAATCTCGAGTTTTTCTTTCACCGTGACTCGCTGAAGAATCCCATACTGATGATTTTCCCATAAAGACCATTATTTACCCTCTGGTAAACTAACATAGCTATGGAACATGGCCCATAGAAATCGATGGTTTACCTAGTTTACCTATGAAAAATGATGATTTTCTATAGCATTTTTTTAATTACCAGAGCATAGGATTGCGCATTGCCATGTTTGATTCGACACACATGTTCATTGTTTAGTCAAACAAAATGGGACCCCCGCCAGTGGCCGATGAGTAGGTGATCAAGAGAGAGAACAGAGATCGGTTAGTAAACAGTGTGTGTGTGTTCAGACATGTATATATATATCACATACATATTTTATATATATATATATACACACCAAAAACTGTTTGAATGTGATTGTTTTGCCGAATTTTTATTGGTTGGAAGAATGAATGATGTGAGGTAGGCTGGGGCATCAATGAGATCATCCGTTGAGATGGAGTAGCTACCCATATTTTTTGTTTAATGCTTATCAAGTACATCATATCATTTTTCATAAGATATTTTTTAAATTATAACGGCCTCACTGCGACCTCACTGGAATATTGGTTAGTAAGGGAAATGATCCCCAAGATAGTCTTAATTCAGGTTAGTGAAATATTATAATTTACCCAGATACATGTATATATTTGTCTGAAATACTTTCTTTTTGTATGCTTATGATTCATGTGTATAATATCACAATATGCATGGATCATATATGATCATATCATATTAGTCTGTTTGTGAACCTATGTTAATACATGGTGGGGCCCCCAGATAGCTAAGTTGGTACTGGGTGAACGATGGTGAATGGCAAACATATCTATATTATTCCTGGGGTGAATCTAAAACAACTTAACCAACAAATTGGGGCACCTGCATACATAAGTTATCGTCATAATATATTGTCTCATTAAAAGTTAGGATGTTCCTTGAATTATATAACTACATCCCATGATTATCCCATAGTTCCCATATACTTTCAATATATTTTAGCTGTGACAGGGCGAAGCCAGAAGCGTCGGACACTAGCAGTTGAGCACACTCAACTCCCATCGTCGGACAGACGAAATGCTCCACCAGACAGCAAAGGGCCGCCACGCAATGGGGCCCTGTTCCCGGGTGATTCATGTTGGATCATAGAAATTAATCAATTCGCAAATCTTTATGCATATCATATGATATTGTATTGTACAAGAATCACTGATTTACTATGATTGCTACAATGTGAGGCCCCCCAGTGATGTTAGTGGGTTTAGATTCGCCCCAGTAACTAGTTCGTTATAAGTACCATAAACCATAGTGATATTGGAGTTATTTGCACCAACTTAGATATCTTGGCAGCCTCACATTGTATATATATATGAGGGAATTATCCTTCAACAAACTCAGCAGGAAGACAATCACATGTTGGTTGTTCAATGGCCAACAAGGCCGCCAAAACGCCAATCACATGACTGGGATGTTCCACTTTTTAGCGTTGCTTAAAATTAAACATTGTTGCAATTGTTGCCTAATCATGGGTTAAACCAAAACTAGTTGTTGCCCCAGCATTGAATGAATCTTGTTTTCAGCGTTTGATCAGCGAGGCAAACAAAAGGGGCTTTGTGCGTAGAGGTTGTACACAGGATAATTCACGATGTTCTTGACATCATGGAGAGGTACATTCTTTAAGTTGGTAAACACAGTCTCATAAACCACCCAATTATATACCCTCTGGTAAACTAACATAACTATGGAAAATCCCCATTTTTAATGGGAATATCCACTATAAATGGCCATTTTAATAGCTATGTTAAATTACCAGAGGGTATCTCACATATATTGCCCTGTTGGTTGATGGTCTATGTCATTGTAAATTTACCCCATTAAGTTGGAAGGGACGCCCCTTAACCTGCATGTGTGCTCCTGCCATGGCCAAACGCACGCCCTTGGATATGAACATGAAGGACATGTCAACATTAAGGCTAAGTCAACATTAAGGACAAGTGCGACACTGAGGCAAATTGTGGCTTTGTCACTTTCTTTCAATTCAACCTTGAAGATTGGCAATCCTGCGCTAGCGACACTGTAGAATCAAGCACATGCTGGAGCTCAGCAGGACCAAGCCTTCACATGCGATGGTGGGCCGCCAAGAATTCTGATTGGAGCTGCTCCGCAGCTACATTTTCTCCAACGTTCTCTTCCTGGTCCTTCTCATTAGTTTGCCTGAAGCTCCTGTCCAGGCCGCATTGCCAAGTAGTTGGCAAGCGGGGGCCAACAATTGGCATTCTCTCCTTCTGCGGAAGCCGCCAGAGGCGAGCCGGGAGACCACGGTCTTCTCTCGTTTTGGATTTTGGGCTCCGGATTTTCATTGATCACCTGATAAGACGAATGGTCACGAATCCCGCTGCGCCGGAAGATGGACAGCATTTCTGTTTTCGTTCTTCTGCTTTGATTTTCTTGTAATGCCCATCATTTTCCCATCATTTTCCCTTGAAACAAATGGAATGGGTGCGCACCAAACCAAGTTGACTTCCAGCAGCATTCGCCGAGGCCAACAAACTCATCCACCAGCATTTCTCTGAGGCGAGAAGGGCAGCTTTCGCTTTCGCAGGAAACATATGGAATAATATTTATATTTTATATAGTATATGAAATTTAATAAATAAATAAACAAACAAACAAATAAATATATATATATATATATAATATTCTGTGTGTATTTGTTTTTTAGTTATATATTATATATGTGTATGTATGTATATATATATATTATATTATTATTAATTGTTATTAATTATTAATTTTTAATTATTAATTTTTATTATTATTATAATTATTAATATTAATATATATATATAGTGTTGCTACACCCTATTCTGGGTAAATATTCTGTGTAAATCATAGCCACGAGGGTGGTAAATTGTTTTTTTCCCCATGTACCTCCCTTGTACCTGGGGTGTTTGGAGCAATCCTGGTATATGAGCCACTAAACATACCCTCGTTGATTGGTTCATAGAAGGACCTTTATTGTTGGGGATTATGATAGCCTGTAGTAGGGGAACCTACTAGTATCAACCATCTAGTACTTTATGAGATTGGATATATTTTGGTTTTGGAACATTGCTCGCATGAAAAACTTATGCATTGCATAGGTGAAACTATGGTTAAAGTTAAAATATGTGAAACACACCCAGTAGACAAAGAAAAATCAATGCAAATCCATGGGTTTCCCGTTTGGACATGATCTAGAAATGGTGGAACCTCCCGGAGGTTTTGTTATTTTTATTTGGCAAGCTTCAAAGTCTTCATTCGGAATATCTTTATTTGGAGGTTCCCCAAGTTTCAAACTCTTTATTTCAAAATTTTCGGAATTTGGAGTCTTCAAATTAATATATGCAACTTTATTTTTTTTAGTCTGACACTCACTAGTTTATCAGATTACGGACTCATCTCCGGCAAAGATCTTTGTTAACAAACTTGATACTTTCTATTGTTTCAAAAAAAACCGTTGTCTTTGGTTGCTAGCCTGTTAATTAATCTGAATGAATTCCTGGCCAGCAGCCCTCTTGGCGCTAGCAAGAGGAAGGCCCGAGATGCTGCCGAAGCCGAGAGGCCCAGGCCCCACCAGGCCCCCTCCCAGCAGGGGACCGTCGGTCCGACTTTTGGCTCAGACAAAGAACCGGAAAGCAACAACCTGGAATCACATCACACATCCCTGGTTCGTTGATTGGCACGTCAGGGCCGGAGATTGGCCATTGAGCATGCCCTCAGACTACGGAAGCGCAGGAGTGAAGGGAAGCATCTACAGCACAGTGATGATCAACCACCATAAATGCAACAATGACAAGTGTTGAAATCATAGAAGTAAACTAACAGAAACTGTTCAAAACTGGGGGGCGTGGCACATGGCACAAAATAGGGGTATTTTACTATAATTTCCTATGTTTTGGGGGGAATCAAGGAGCCATCACTAACAAAATTGGAGGAAACTCAGCAGTTTATGCGAAATTTGGATCCCTTCGACATGATGCCCGCTGGATTTATGGTGGTAGAATCGGTAGATATGCGATAAGTGGGGCCCCCAAATTATGTTGCTTTGAAATCCCATCTAACTATCCTTAAAACCCGAGCTAACCTAGTTATAAACCAACTTAGCTAACTATGGAGCACCACTAACTGTAGATGGGTGAACATAGAGCATTCGAAACATATCCATTGAGATATACTGAGAGACGGTAAATCCACAAGTCATATTGCACGTATAACATTCCTGGTTGGTGGTTTCAAACATGAATTTTATGTTCTATTTCATATATGGGATGTCATCCTTCCCATTGACTCATATTGTTCAAGATGGTTATTGCACCACCAACCAGTAAATAAGTAAATATACTATATTTTGGTGGTTATCATCAATCACTATTAGCCAGTATTAACCACTATTAGCCATTATTTACCATTATTTACCATTAAGTTTTACCAATTAATCCCATTGAAAACGCCCACATTCGGTTGGATGATTTTCCCTCATGGTCTAGGTGGCCCATTTAGAGAATCAGCTGGAGCTTTTACGTTTCGGCGGAGCGAGAAAGGAGTTTCTTGGCATCATTCAACCGTTTTTTTTTTTAATGAGGGGACATCATCGAACTAAATTTTGTAAATGTGATCTAATTCGGGGATTTCCGGGATTTCCCATGTCTCAGTATGATCAGTATGTATGTATATGTAGAATTATGTATAATTAATATGTCTATGTCTATGTTTGGTTGATAAACACATCTATAACTATAGAATACTATAGATATAGCTACCATAAATCCAAGCGTTTGTCGCTTCACGTTGTGGCTCGACACACAGCCATTGATCCGAATGACAAATTCGAGCCGGTGTTTCCTGTGCAGAGACAACTGGGATTCAACCAATGAAAAAAACGACTCAGATGTAACAAACCAGCTGCTTGGAGGATCCCACTTAGTAACTGGTCTTCGGAGTCGTGTTTTCATAATCCTGCAATGTGAAGCCCCCGTTCGATAGCTAAGTTGGTGAACATAACTCCAATAATTATATGTTTATGGTACTTATAACTAAGTTACCGGGGCTTATAAACCAACTTATAACTGGGGGGCCTCACATTGTGGCGAAGGTAAGTCCACGATTCGTGGCTTCATGTCATAGACGGGTTATGACTATGGTTGAAAAAACACGGCAAGTGGAAACCGATCCGAAATTATCCAAAAGTCGTGGCTCACTTGAAGATACATGAAGTACAGAGGCTTTGAATACAGCCATAACTTGGGTTTTAAGGCTGTTTTAATGCGATTTGATTGGATTTGTATAATGGGGATAGAATGGATAAATAGATATAAATAGGAAATATATAATATGTACAACCAATTTGATATGATATCAGTGATTTATATTCCTTGACTTGCTGAACATAAATGTTTTTGTTACGAATGGAAAATCCACTACTAGGTTAATCTATTCTAGTAGTTGATATGTGTTATTTTGTGGGTTCTTTAAGCAAATCCCAGATAAATATGCATGGGTCAGTTTTGTTTCGACATTTCGATATGTTGACAAATTTGATTGGTAATTTGCGTGTCAGGGTACATATTTGAAGGGCTGATCCAGGGTTTTTGCCTAGCTTTGAGCCAGTTTGCACTCACTTTAACCAGATTGGTTCTAAGCGTTCTAAGTTTAAATTAATATATTAATGATTTTGAATATATATCAAACCATTTGTTTTAACCAGAATGCATTAACCTATGTAAGTATATTCCCGGTTCCCTTTTGAATTTGGCGAATTCCTTTGCCGCCCAGCCAACCTGTGGGCCCAGGTCGAGTGATGACCCGGAGCCTTGGTCTTTCTGCGGTCAAGGTCCGATAGTTTGGAGATCACGTTGGTGAATTTTCCTGTAGTTATGGCATGTTATGGCCATTTATTAGCGATTCAGTGAGAAATCAATTCCATTGGTCATAACCAGTATAACCAGTCAGTTTTAGCACATTCCAATTTGTTACTTGGTTATATCTGGTTATAAATAGGATCATACATTCCATGAATGGGGTTATAATAAGTAGTTATACTTGGCAAATTTTCCTGTGGATTTGCGATGATCGTTTTTTTTCCCAGAAAGACCTAGGAAACACACCCGGCCCTTCTCCGGCCGCAGCATCGCCATTGTCGATCAGGAAAAGGACCGCAGCCGCAGCACGGACCGGAGCTGGGACAAGAGTACGGAACACAGCCAAAGCGATCAACCGGAGCGAAGTGGCCTGGAGATCCGTCAGGGTCAGGTTTCTGATGCCATGGTCCCAATGTCGGGAGAATTACAGTGAGATATAGTGGGATGAAGATGGTTGAACAGATGGTGTTAGAACTGATACAGATTGTCGGTTTAAAAGTCGCTTCACTAGCTTCTTTGCTGGTTGGAACTATAGTTTTCATGGTGTCATTGATTCATAGGTTTATATACACAGCACCAGTTTACCTGGGTGCAAACGTCTCCTGAGAAGGTTCAACCATCCAACATGACAAGTATTGACATGAAACCCATCCAAATCCATCCAAAACATACCAGGCTCTGTGCTTGAATGGATACCACCCGACTTGGTCTGGTTGGTGGTTTCAAACATTTCTATACATTTCTTATGACTTTCCATTCAGTTGGGAATGTCATCATCTCAACTGACTCATATTTTTAGAGGGGTTGGTTGAAACCACCAACCAGTGGTGAGTTTGTTGAGATTTTTATAGCGGGAAGAGCGCTAGATGGGGCGCCACATTGCAAGTGCCTTGCGACCTTGAATTGACCCGCTAAGAAAGGGCTACTTACGTGCGCGAGTGTTGGGGAGCTACTGGGAGGTGCATCCCACTTAGCAAATGGTTACGATAAAAAATGCGTAAACACGTAAACCAAGCAATACTTGAGTTTGGGATCTGCCAAATTTTGGACAGTTTTTAAATTCTGACCTGCAACGCGGAGGATTCTGGAAGATATAATCCCATATGCTCCATGTATGGTATTTACCTACATTTGGGTGATTTTTAGGGTAAATGTTGGTAAATATACCATACATGGAGCATTTGGGTACAGTAACTGTGATTTATAGTTATACTTTCGCGATCGTTCACATGATGCAGCCACCATGGGTGAGCAATTCTCACCAATGCCATTTTTGCGATCATCCGCAATGGCAAAAACACATATATTTCCCATTACCCTCTGGTAATTTAACATAGCTATTGAAAATGGCCCATTTATAGTTGATTTCTCTATGAAAAATGGTGATTTTCCATCGCAAACTGTTAGTTTACCAGAGGGTACTCATGTGACACAGACAGCTCTGCAGAACAATATCTGACAGAGGCCCAAAATCCCATGACACATCATCATAAATCCCATCTCAAAGTTGCGGAAAGTGAAGGCATTTGCTTACACAATCCGATATGATATTTGATGTTTATATATTATGTATATGTTCATGTTCCATCATTTGAATCAATTTAATACTAAATGCTGATATGACTGTTTTTTTGTTTGCAAAGCTACCAAGTAATTACTACTTGTTTTGGGCTGGTAGTTCCTTCTATTTGAACATTTAATTCCACGTTGTTGATGGCTAAACACGGTGAAACCCCATTCATCTCTTCCCCCCACAGTTATGACCCCAAATGCCAGTTATAAGTCAGTGAAATTAAATCCATTTATGGTTCATGATAACTCCATTTATACCCATAGACCCATAGAAATCATCCCATTTATGCTAGGGCCTTTTTTTTCACCGCACCGGCAAAAAAAAACACCGTGACACCGTGACCGTCGTGGTTAAAACCAGGCTTCAGCTCTCTCCGAGGTGCCAGCTCCAACAAGCGACTGAACGGCTTGCGACGTAAGGCCAGCTGTCTCTCAGCCAACAAGATTTTGAACCTTGGCGACGTCAAAATCTGCAGTTATGGCCATGGCTATTAGTTATAACTAAGTGAAATAACTGGTTATTTCTATGGGATTATAGATTCTATAAAATGGGGTTATAAGTACTTATAACATCTTATAACTGGCAAAGGGCCATAACTGTGAGTGGCCAACGTGGTTAGTTTGCTAGTGAAGCAAAGAGGGTTAACTTACGCAATTAAAATATTGGTTTGTCAGTTGATGAACTAGGACGTATAGCCCTATAAGCCATGGCCATGGGATGAAGCAACTCCTGCAACTCTGGTTGGTGGTTTCAAGCATTTTTTATTTTCCATAATATAATGTCAACCCCGGATTTTGCTAAACCATAGTTTATTAATTAGGTGGGTACTCCTCCAATAGTCATAAGATGATACTTTTTTATGGTACCCTCCCAATTAAACAATCGTTTGGGGTTTATTAATCCAGGGTTGACATTATAGGATAATCCTTCCCATTGACTTTCTTATTTGTCAAGTTTGTTAAGACCACCAACCAGAACTAGTTGATCGCTTACCAGTTATGTTTTCTCAGCCAGTTATAAGTTATAACTGTTAATTGCTATCACTTTGGAAATCTGAGTTGGCAACATTGGTTTTTTTCGGGTATAGTATATACCCTCTGGTTATTTAACATAGCCATGGAAAATGGCCCATTCATAGATGCTTTACCTATTAAAAAAATGGGGATTTTCTATAGCTACGTTAAATAACCAGCGGGTAAATGGGATTTATGTGTGTTTTTTTTCTGGGATTGATTGAACCATCAAAAATAGGGATATCATGAGAATATCATGGGGATGTAGTTGCTAAGTGGAAATGTCATTGTGAATATCATTGAACACTCTAATTGAAAATATGTTTTGGAAAATTGAAGATTTAAATAATCATGATGAGCATACATACAAGGGGGCTAGTATGGTTGTTGAATGCATCAAGCACAAAGGATTTGCGACACTTAACCAGGCGCTTCATCCAACATGGCTGGGAAATCTCCAACGCGTGGAGAACAAATCATGGAAACTTTTGAAACTATGGGAAAATTATTGAACATATGTGAGAATCATGGACCGTATGGGAAATACCTGAACTAAATGGAGGTTTATAGCTGGAAAAAACATCGAACTGGTTTTGTTTGTCCAGCAAGCCATAGGCATCTTGACACCGGAGGGCAACCCATGACCTAACTAGGGCTATAATCCATAACGGAGGGGTGAATTTCAAGTATCCATATGCGAACCATGCTGCTAGTATATTTACCTACATGACTGGGTGATTTTTAGGGCACATCTTGGTAAATATACCACAGTTATTTTTTATTTTTCCAAATATTGGGAATAATCATCCCAACTGACTTTTGTATTTTTCAGAGGGGTTGAAACATTTTTTTCCATATGTTTCCCTATGTTGGGAATGTCATCATCCCAACTGACGAACTCATATTTTTCAGAGGGGTAGGCTCAACCACCAACCAGAATATCCTTGTAGGTTAAAATATATAGTTCTTTTCTTCCACAACTGGGGCCCCCAGTTATGTTTGCCGTTTTTTTGTCAACGAAAAACTATAGAGGTATCACAAACCATAGTTATTGCCAATATTATGTTCAAGAACTTCTTGGAGTTATGTTCAAGAACTTAAGCGCACCAACTGGTGCCCCGTTACAAGGGAGGGTCAGCCGGAGCCGACACGTAGCCGACACGCTGCTGCCAGGACAGTCTTCGAAACAGATCAGTGTCTTGGATGGCGGTCATAAATCAACCTTGTCAACCTCGGGTGGATACCCTTTGGTAATAATAGTGATATGGTTATATATATATGGTAATGATTAATAGTGATCAATAGTGACCAATAGTGGTTAGTAATGGCTACAATGTGAGGCCCCCGTTCGATATCTAAGTTGGTGCACATAACTCCAATTTCACTATGGTTTATGGTACTTATAACTAACTATAGTATTCCTGGGGCGAATCTAAACCAACGTTCACATCACTGGGGGGCCTCACATTGTAAGAATGATGTTTAACCCTCCATGTTTCTGATTCACCCACCCCAATTTTTATAGTGACATAATATGGTTGCTGGTTTGGAACATGAACGGATTATGACTTTCCATATATTGGGAATGTCATAATCCCAACTGACTTTCATAGTTTTCAGAGGGGTGGGTCAACCACCAACCAGCTTCGGTAATTTAACATAGCGAACTGGAAAATCTCCAATGTTAAGTTCGGTAAATCGTCGAACTAAATGTGCCATTTGCCATAGCTATGTTATGCTATGTTAAATTACCGGAAGGTAGTTTAAATCCTTTAACTTTAATCAAATGCTATACTAACTTCAGCTAACGTTTTTTTCTTTTGCAGGGTAAGATTGGCAATGATTGGCTGCCTGCAAAATGCTGCCTCTGGTCCAAGATAGAAGATTTATATTGATTTTATTGATCCATTTGAATTTAAATCCACAATAAAACAAACAGACCTTGCAGTCAAAAAGCCAAACTTAGCTATCTTCCTGAGCCCACCTAGCAAAAAAAAGGTATGGGACATTTTTTGGGGCCACAAAACTTTGTTGGCTATTTACAGGAACATACCTTCAACATTCGGCATTTCATGAACTGCACAGGGATCTTGCATATATGTTTACAATGTGGATCCCAAATAAATATACCCTCTGGTTATTTAACATAGCCATGGAAAATGGCCCATTTATAGATGGTTTACCTGGGTTTACCTATTAAAAATGGTGTTTTTCCATCCCTATGTTAAGTAGCCAGAGGGTAATTCAGTTGGTTTACATTTCCAGCTGTTCCGGCTGCAAGGGGCCGGGGCGTGGCCTCAGGGTCACCTAGGTAGAGGCCTTCACGGGGCGGAGCGGACATGCAAAGGGTGGTTTGTAGCAAACATCTACCTTGGCTTATGTGGCTTATTTTAGTGTCTTTTTGTCATGGGGTATCCACCCATACTACCCTTTATTTCTTTGGTTTGCAAAGCCGTCAATTCTTTCAACTTCACCCCAACATTCGGGGGATGAGACAAACTTCCAATCGAAGCCCATGGGAAACTCGTAATGGTCGCTCGGGTTTGTCACTGGCTGTGCTGGATGAATTTCAGATGGCAAGTGGTGAGCCTTGCTCCCATCTTGAAGTGATTTCCTGCGATCGTCTCCATCAGAACTCCGAAGGCTTCTCCTTTGCCAACATCGCCACAGTCAAAGAACTGGCCTCCCTGCGAAGTCACGGAGCCCTTGTCTTGATTGTGAAGGGATATGCTAGGAAGAAAGTCCAAGCCCTGGCGTTTGAGCCTGGAAGAATTGTGGAGTGCATTATCTCAGTTCGAGATCCGTTGCAAACATCAGATGAGTCAAGGGCATGTACGCTCGTCAATATGGCTTCTGATTCCTCCCTTTTCGTTGAGAAAGCTGAGGGTGACCAGGAAATCCAGATCGACCAAAACCCAAAGATGACTATGTTTTGCGAAATCCGGCAAACAGATGCCACTGAACAGGACTGGCGCGCTTATGGATCCAGCCATGCCATTGATACATATGTGATGGAAGTGATTAAGTCACTAGAAAAGGACCAGCAGGTGGTGCTCCACAAAACCATGGAAAAACCAGGCTATGTGGCCAAGAAGTTGCAAGTTCCTGAAGAGTCGCGGGATGATTTGTACCGATTGTCTGGTAGATCATCGGTGCAATTTCGTCCGGCGCGCACTGCCTATGACCCAGCAGAAGATGGAATAGAGATTCTCCGCCTTCCCGCGCCTGACCTGAAGATTAAAGATGTCTTTGAGCAGGCCTCTCAGGGCAAGTTGGAAGGCTTCCTCGGTGTCTTTGCTTCCCAACATTCAGTGTATGCACGGGTTCATCCACAACACCTGGCCAAGGCAAGAAGATTCTGGATGCCTGGAGACACACGCTTCAATGAGCAGAATATCCACATGCAGTGCAAGTTACATTTCCGAGTTCAAGGTTTCCCAGCCGGAATCCACATCGACCAAGTCCACGAAGCCCTTCGCCAAGCCAAGTGGAATGTCATTGTGCAGCGAGTCTTGCACATGTCAGACTTGGCTGTGGCCTTCGTTGCCTCTGACTCGGCGCCGCCCTCACCGAGGATCTTGACATCAGTGGCTACGCTGCACATCGATGAGGCAGTGAGAAGGCCCCGTGCAATTTCCCAAAGTACTTCCACAGCGCAGGCCTCTACGCCACAGAGTTCTCAAGGATCCTCCTCAGCTAGCCCAGCTTTTCCAGCTGTGCCCAGATCCTTCCAGCCAAGCAAGTCGCAACCAGTACAAGGAAGCTTGATGACACCGATCGCGGCGAACATTTCCAGCCGAGTTGATAGCCTTGAGCAGCAGCTAGCGCGTGTCACCAATGAGTTGGAGACAGTTAAGACAGAGCAGAAGAACACATCTGCCCGGTTGGATGACATTGCGAAGAGCCAAGATCGAGGATTTAGCCAGCTCATGAACGCCATCATGGAGTTGAAGAATGAGAGTAGCTCTCCTGCGATCCCATCTCCGCCCCCTAAAGTACAGAAGCTGACCGGCAAGGGCAGCTGATGTCAGTGGGATGTGGAAGCACTTGCCGGCTCATAAGCATGAGGATATGCCTTGTTCATTTCTCCTTTTTGTGGTTGCCTCCTTTTGGCAGAAAAATTGTTGAAGTGCTGGCGGGTGGTTGCGAAGTCGTAGATCCACTCCAATTAATGGAGCTAGTGATGGCCATGGTAAAGCTTTGTTTGGTTTTTTCTCCAGTGGTTTGCATTTCATTGTCTTGGTTGGTTCACCTTCTGCCTTGCAAACTTTCAAAAGTTCTTCGCACTCATGGCAAAACAACTAGAAATCCTCTTAACCTTCGCATGTACCGTGGCAGAGCTTCCATTTGCCGTGGCCTACGGGTAGTGGCTTTCTGCGCGACCATAGTGAGTCCAAGCAGTCCAAGCATACATTTTAGTTTGCGCTATGGAAATTTGCAGTCAGGACAGTTGAATTATTCGAGCCCTGGACCAGGCAGGCTCGTGCATGAACCTAATTCGAGAGTTTTGCATCACTCAATTGATGAAGTGTTCCACTCCTGCTTTCATGTTTGGGCCCTTGGAGTGCAGTTCTCTTTGTCTCAACTTTTCTATCCTTGCCTTGGGTATCCTGGAGAGGGTCCTCTTGGTCTTGTGTCTCTCAACATCACTTCTCTAGTTAAGAATCTTTCCTTTGTCGTCGGGATCTCTGATTTCTGTCCGTCACCTGTTCATGTTGTTGCTTTACAGGAAACCCGAATCCCCCCTGACAAATCTGATTTCATTTCAGGGCATTTGTCACGACACGGATGGCACATTTTTTTTGGACATCAGCCAGAAATCAAGCCTACAATAGGCAAAAAGAATGGCTTCCGTCAGACGCATGGTGGGACAGCTTTTTTGATCAAGTCCGATATCCAATGTCAAAAAATTGACATTCCAGAACCGTGGTCCCACGTGTCTGCATCAACGACCATTTTATGGGTTAATTGCGCAACCACTGGGGCAAACCAGAGATGCTCTTCAGGCATCTACATAGTCAATTCTTACCTTCCTACTGGCCGCCAAAACAAAGAAGAAAGGGAGAGGGTTGCTGAGGGTATCCTTTCCTTTCTGTCAACTTTGGAACCGCACCCTGTTTTTTGGGCGGGGGATTTCCAAGAACTCCCCGAAGAGAACCGGGCGATTATCCACGGAATGTTGGCCAATTTATGGTTTGATGCATATGCCCTTGTAAGTTCCACAAAGTCATCGGAATGTGAAGCTACGTTTTCAACTTTGGGATGGAAAGATTTTGGTGTCAAACCAGGACAAACACGCATTGACCATTTCCTTTGCAATTATTCGGCCATGAGCATGGTGGGTGATTGTGTGGTTATTAAGGGGTCCCCCTTCAAAGGACACCGCCCTGTGTTTCTGACGATCCGGCCGGAAGTGATACATGAACCTTATTACGTAGTTACCCCCCATGATCAATGGGAATTGCCCCCCAAACCAAGAAATGACTCCGAATGGGACATCAGGGAGGCTTCATGTCGTCCAATTTTAGATAAGTATGTTCCCGAATTAATCCAAGCATCTTCAACTGGTGATGCTGAGCAGGTATGGTCGGTTGCTTGTCAAATTGCGTCTGATATGTTGGATTCCCTTGCTTCTACGAAAACTAGACACACCAGGGGCACCATTCCCAAATTCAAACTGTTTTCCTCAGTTTCAAAAAATCCCACAACATGGCTTACCAAGACACTAGCCAGAATTACAGAGATTGAATCCATCATGTCCGGAAGTATTTACAGTTGCCACAGTAGCAATGGTTCAAGGGGCGTTCCACTATCCCAACCAAAGATTCTGGAAATAACCAATTTGGAAAAGAAAGTACAATGTTGGTTCAACAAGTTTTGCCCCGACTTCCATTTTCGTTGTTTTCCAGTTCATGATTTTCCGCATGTCGCTTCCGAAGCCAGAAATAAGATTCAAGAAACCCAGGCTCATGAAGAGGAAAAACGGCGAATTTTCGCCGTGAAACAATGGAAAAATAAAATCCAGATATCCAGCCAGACTGACAAGAAATTCGTCTTCTCATGGCTTAAAGGGAAGCATGCTGGCCCCCCAAAGTGTTTTTTGAAAGAGGATAACGAATTCACGGCTTCCCCAAATGAAATGCTGGATATGCTTAGCGACCACATGGAAGATATATACAACGAACACGCGGGGGTCGATCCCCAGAATATGTTGAATAGTGCTTTACGCACATATTCTGGTGCCATTGATCAACTTCATCACCCTGCAAATATCCCAGATATTGATCATCATGATGTTTTTAAGCTGTTTCAGAGAAAAAGTGAATGTAAGGCCGGCGGATTCGATGGGTGGAAAACTAAGGAACTCCAGGCATTACCCCCATGTGGTTGGGTTGGGTTTACTTTTGTCATGCGACTTGCTGAAGCCTATGGAGTTTGGCCTAAGGTTTTAAGGATGGTTGCTGTCACCGCTATTTCCAAAGGAGCACCCATTTCCTCCCCCCAAAATGTGCGAGCAATCGGGGTATCGTCTGCCATTTATGGAATTTGGAGTTCGTTGAGGTTCCGACAACTTGCCCCATGGATGGCACAAGTTTTCCCCAACAACTTATTAGGAGGAATTCCGAATAGGCAGGCCTTCGAATCTGAATTGTCATTATCATTGGACTTCCACGAAAATAATTTCCGGGATGACCCCATTGCAGTCTTTATTGATCGAACCAAATGCTTTGACCTTATTTTACCAGAATTAGCCATGGGTTTGGCCTCTTCTCTGGGTATCCCTGACCAAATCTTTCGGGCCACCCTCGCATTTTATCACCACCAGGTAAAAATCTTCAAACTTGGGAATGCCTATGGTAGAAAAGTAATGGGAACAAATGCTGCTGTGCAAGGCTGTTCTATGAGCATCATTATGGTCAATTCAATGTATGCAATCCTTTCAGCGCATCTTCAGCGATTGTACCCCAAAGTTTCATCAGCATGCTTTATTGATGATGTGAAAATTTGGGCTAAGGGTTTGTTTTCCTCCGATCTTGAAAAGGCATTCAATGAACTTGTTGCTTATGACACCGCAGTAGGACAAAAAGTAAACTTCGATAAAACATTCTTGCTAGCCAGAAAAACAAAGAAAGCAGAAGAATTCTTGCGGCGTGTCCGGGTCAAAGTATCAAGGAAGACAGTTGCGAAATCACTTGGGTTTACCCACCGTGTTGACCGATTAAAATCCGCAGCATTCCAAAATTCTCGGGTAGAATCAGCTTTTCGTTCCCTGAAGAAACTGTCTTGTTTACCATGTAATGAACATGACATGACGGGGTTCATCCATTCTGTTGCCCATTCTAAGTGGTTGCACGGTGTTGAATGCCAATTACCAAACAATACGAAGCTTGACAAATTGAGAAAGGCAGTGGTTAAGGCGTTGTCAAAAGGCTTAAAAACCAATAGGTCCCCTTATCTTATTTTGGCCACTGGTCATGACCCTTTTGTTGATCCTGAAGCTGCCGCTTTCAAACGAATTTTATCTAGACTAAGGGACCTGGCCTTTAAGGATCCCGCAGCTGCTGCTCGGCTCGTGAGCAGCGCCAAAGAGAAACGTCAGACCTGCTCAGCAAATTCCAATGGAGCGGCCAATGTTCTGGCTGTCGTCTTCAGCCGGCTCAAGTGGTCGTTCCGTGAAGACGAAAGCATGACGTTTTCCCGGCCAGGTGACACCCCGATTGATTTACTCTACGGATCAAAAAAGAATTTTCACGAGGAACTTGCAAGATCAGTTCGTGTAATGTTGTTGGCCCGTGTCCCAGCTAGGCACGACTGGCAAGGCGAACTTGATCTCCACATCGATATAGCCAAAACACGCATTCTCGAAGACGCTTCTTTGGCGTCTTTTTCTGACAGACAACTTGCGCAGGATGCAATTCAATTCTTGCCAAAGAATCATGCCTACACGAAGTCCCTACTGCGGGCCCTGAGGACTGGCAGTGTTCTTACTAGAGCACGATGCAAAGCCGCAGGGATTACTACGGATGATAAGTGTGAAGGATGCGACCAAAGAGAAGACCACCTTCATTTATTCAAATCGTGTGGTCTCTACGAAAGGCATCGACCTTCAAGTTTCTTCCATGACACAACGTGGTGTACAGGCATTTTCCCAGAAGGTGAACTAATCACCCAGTGGCGGCAGGAAGTTGTCTCTAGGCCCGTTCTTCCCATGGAGGATTTTCAAGCTTTTGAGCCTGAAAGTCCAATTTTTGTTGATGGCTCTTGTTTTCATCACTCTTGGGCACCTATGAGATCTGCTGCAGCAGCCGTTGTTTCGAAGTGTGGATGCTCAAAAGCTTATCTCCTACCAGGCCTTGATCAAACAAGCCAACGGGCTGAGATATTTGCAGTCATCGCAGCTTTGTGGCACTGCGCCGGAAATATCACAATTTATTCCGATTGTGCAAATGTGGTCAACATTGTCAATTTCTTACGACGCTGTGGCTTCTCAAATAAATGTATCACCAATCTTGACAATCGGGATCTGTGGGTTTTGTTCAATTTTGTGGCCAACAAGCGAAGCCAGCCTTTCGCGATGTATAAAGTAAAAGCCCACTGTGGTAAACACGACCTTTGTCAAGATCCTTTTCTCACCGAAGGTAATTCTTGTGCTGACAAGTTAGCAAAAGATACTGCCTGGGCTTTCCTCGAAGCCCGCCAACAAACGGCCTGCGAAGAACTTGCATTGGCCATGTCATTGCAGGCCCATTTGGTCCATACGTTGGCCACACGTAGTTCGCTCTTCAAAATGTTACCAGCGGAGATACCAGCGGGGCAAGATTTTTTTCCCCATTACAAGGTGTTGACTTCATCATTTGTATGCTCCTGCGCCCCCAAAACTCGGATTTTTTCTAAGGGCTCTGTTTGTTCTGGGACGTGTCGCCCACTGGTAATCCGTGCCGGTGATGCCGAAAACATGTTCATCTCTTGTGTTAAACGAGGCGAACCAATTAGTCCTTTTATCAGAACTAGAGTATCTTCTCACCATAACAGGTATATCGCCATCGCTTATCCCCAAGAAATGTGGCAGCCATTAGTCACAAGTCCAGATCCTGCATTTTTGGCTGCCGGACCCATGCGGCTTAGCCCCAGCGCAGCTGGCGCTATTTGTGAATTTTTCTCCCAATCGGCATGGGTCGTTGGATCGCATAGATCCATCCATAGAACGTCGTGGGTTGAAATCATGGCAGATTTTGTTTTCCAGTTTGGATACTTTCCGGGTTTCATAAATCAATCCATGACTTTGAAAGTGCTTGTCCAAAGGTTCAAGCGAGCTGCCATGCGACTGTTCCAATCCCACCAGCTGTCCATTAATGCCCTGAGATCTACACATTTGTTGAGTTTTGGATTTTGCCACGTAGCTTCCCTGCACATTTCTCGTTCATTCCATTTTCCGGATCATATCTTCGCTTTCTTGATGGGGTGTGCCTCCAGATTTGCTGCAAAAAATAATCCGCTCAATTTTGTGCCACCTTTACATGAGTTCTTTTGATTGAGTGATGCTTGCATTCAAATTAAATGGCATTCGCCTACGCCGTCTTCGCCCAGTTTCTTAGCTTGGAGGTGGCTGCGTTGTTGGAGAAAAGTTGGTTTACATTTCCCTCAAACTATAGTTATTACTGCCCAAAGCCCAAAGGTTAACCGTTCGATAGTTCAACCACCTCTGCATAAATTAGCTACAATGTGAGGCCCCTAAGATAGCTAGGTTGGTTTACAACTCCAACTACTATGGTTTATGGTACACAACTAACTATAGTTACTGGGGCGAATCTAAACCAACAAACATAACTGGGGGGCACCACATTGTATAAATCTCATGACATCACCAAAAAAATATGGGTTAAATCGCAATTTTCCAAACTGTTGGCCCCCACCTTGTAATCTATATATGTTCAATGTGCCCTGATCGGACAGCGACAGCTCAGCTAATCCCCTGTGCAAGTGCGATGTCCTAAGTCCCACGTGGGTCTGGTTATAAATGGGATTATACATTCTGTAAGTGGGGTTAGAACTACTTATAACTGGTAAAGGGCCATAAGTGTACTCAACAAGTATAGCCCAACACTTGTTACAGTGGAAGGTAAATTGATGTTGCGGCAATCAACATCTGCTTGGTGGTTTTAAATAGGTCCAAATACCTGTATATATATATATATATTGTTGTTTTCATGTGTTCAACCGTACTTGGGATGATTGGTTGATATGACTATATTTTTTTTGGGGGGGGATGGGTTAAAACCACCAACCGTTCATACACTTTGTATTTTCTAATCATTGGCCAGAGATCAAACATGACACTTGGAGAAATTAATTGCAAAGTCATTTAGAAGGTTAAATAGACTACAGCAGCCATAATAGGTACTGTATATAGTGGGTCTGACAGTTAATGTTGGTTTGTCAAGGAATAGTTCCCAACATTTTATCAAAGACTTAGAAATTCAAGTGAAATCAATTGTGATATCTCAAATCATTTAAATGACCAATCATTATATATGGTTTTCTCTTCTGAATTATGGGTATCCCAAAGATTTGGGACATATCAATGGCTAAGAAACTTCGACATCATGGGAGATATTCCCATTCCAGGATATCCCCATTTGCGTCGTCGACGTGGTGATTTTTGTTTCCCATCCTGATTCCATCCTGAAATGTTGGGCCCATTTCTTACCCTCTGGCAATATAGCATAGCTACAATGTGAGGCCCCCGGCCACGATAGCTAAGTTGGTTCAAAAAACTCCAATAACTTTGGTTTATGGTACTTATAACGAACTAGTTACTGGGGCTTATAAACCAACTTATAACTGGGGGGCCTCACATTGTAGCTATGGAAAATAACACATTTAGTTCGATGATTTGCAGTACCCATTGAATAGTGCAATTTTACATGGCTATGTGAAATTTGTCACCAAATTAGCGGCGCGTAGCGTTTGCATGGATCATAGGTAATTTGGTTTATAATTCCAATAAATATGGTTTATGATATGGCAATTGTAACCATAGTTTTCATTGGGTTTTATAAGCCAATAGACAATGTGGGCCCCCAGGTTAGAAGTTGTGACTGCCATAAACCCTGGCTATTGTAGTTATAAAATGTTATAAACAAACTCATCTCTCCAACGGGGGCCCCACATGGAAACAGGGGTTCCACCAAGGAAAGAGCAAGTCGAAAAGAAATTCGAGACCGACTTTGGCAAGTTGCTGAGGGCCAACACCAGGCTGATGTCCCAGGAGTGCCTCAGAAATGGGGGTTTCCATCGTCATGGGGGTAAAATGGATGGTTAGTTTATACTGGAAAACTCATCGAACTAAATGGATGATAACTGGGGGTACCCCCATGACTTAGGAAAGCTGCATTTTTCATCCAACATGGCTGGGAAATCTCCAACGCGTGGAGAACAAATCATGGAAACTTTTGAAACTATGGGAAAATTATTGAAAATATGTGAGAATCATGGACCGTATGGGAAATTCCTGAACTAAATGGAGGTTTATAGCTGGAAAAATCATCGAACTGGTTTTGTTTGTCCAGCAAGCCATAGGCATCTTGACACCGGAGGGCAACCCATGACCTAACTAGGGATATAATCCGTAACGGAGGGGTGAATTTCAGGTATATATCCATATGCGAACCATGCTGCTAGTATATTTACCTACATGACTGGGTGATTTTTAGGGCACATCTTGGTAAATATACCACAGTTATGGCCCTTTACCAGATATAAGTACTTATAACCACATTTATAGAATGTATAATCCCATAGAAATAACCAGTTATTTCACTTAGTTATAACTAATAGCCATGGCCATAACTATACCAGCACCATGGTTCGCATTTATTTGGGTATGGTTACCCAGGATGCCAACTGATGCCTGGAAGGACCATTCTAATCATCCAACTTTGGAGCCATCCCTCCACAGGAAACCATGGGGTTTTAGCCTTAATTCTTATGGCCATGGCTATTAGTTACAACTGGTTAATAATGGCCATGGCCATAAGAATTGAGGCTAAGTGAAATAACTAGTTAATAATGGTTAATAGTGGCTAATAGTGATTGATGATGGTGAAATAACTGGTTATTTAACTATGGGATGAGAAACATGAACTATTTCTATGGGCTGACTTGTTAGTACATCCATAAACTGGTTTAACTGGGACCATGACTGTTAAACCAATCCAATTTTATCTTCGTTTGATCTGTTTCGAGACCCACAGTTGCCACAGGGCCCATGAGATTTTGGAGAATAAGTTGCTGGCAACATCTCTATTGGAATATCCCATTTTGCCGGCCGAAAGGGGCCTAGTTAAATAAACCATTGTTTGTTGGTCAAATCCCATTTAACAATTTTGGCTGGTTAAATTCACATGTTTGAAAAGGTGATATTTCAATTTTCGTTGGGTACATTCCACTTTCGGCGGGTTTTTCATAGTTTATGTCCCAAGTTTGCTTGTGTAGATCCCCATTTCTGTTGATGAAATGTCTCGAATTTTGGGTGAATCCCCATTTTTGTTGGTGAAATCTAAATGTTGCCTAGTTAAATCCCAATTTTGCTTGATGATATCCCCATTTGTTCTTGACTTTTTGAGTGCCCAGATTCAAGATTTGAACCTCAGCTCTGGCAGACTGGAGCTCGAGAGCCTGCCAGGTATGTCACGGACCAAACCTCCGAGACTTCGCAAGCGACACTCGCGGTGTGATTTCCGGGTGGAATGGACCTGGGTGTGTCTGAAAATTTCGGATTTCACCATCAAACATCGTCTGAATATGGATTTTTCACATGGAATTTTCCGGGGATTCAAACATGTTCTTCAATGTGAGGCCCCCAAGATATCTAAGTTGGGTTTCACATAACTCCAATTTCACTATGGTTTATGGTACACAACTAACTATAGTATTCCTGGACCGAATCTAAACCAACTTAGCTATCGAACAGGGGCCTCACATTGTGGGATTTGACCTGGGATTCAATGGACCCATGGTATTGGAGGCCATGGGGAATCCCGGATCCATATGGGGTGTAGATAGCCCCCCAGAGGTTCGTGTATGATCCAAATTGAATCATAGCCCATATGCGAACCATGGTGCTAGTATATTTACCTACATGACTGGGTGATTTTTAGGGCAAATGTTGGTGTGCATATTCCAGCACCATGGTTCGCATATGGGTAGTTATAAGGTGTTATAAGTACAAGTATCATAGACCATATTGGAGTTGTCATAGTTGTTCAACTTGGAGTTAAAACTTGTATCATATAGCTAGTTATAGAGTACTAACAAAACACCATTTATAGAATATATAATCCCATAGAAATAACAAGTTATAACTAATAGCCTTGGCCATAAGTGTGGTTATTTGCGTATCAACCATAGTGAAATTGGAGTTATGTTCACCAACTTAGCGAACTCTGAGGCCCAGCTGTAGGGAGCAAGGTGTAGCGCCCATGAAAACATCGGACCGGGTCTCAACACATGGTTTTTCCAGACAAAACATCCGGAAAATGATCAGAACATGGGAGAATGGTGATTTACCCTCTGGTAAATAAACAGTTGGACCCTGAAAATCACCATTTTAATGGAAACTAGTCTTCCAACCCCTATCTGCCAGGGTCTATGTTAATTTACCAGAGGGTAACTCACAAACATGGTGCGGTTTGTCTGAATTTACTAGCTAAGTTGCTTTCGAAATAGGCTGACTTGATGGGACTTGTGGTAGATATAGCTTTGCTTCGACCGGTTCTTTTAAGCCAACCAACATGACTCGAGGGCTTCGCTTCACAACATGTCAGCTTTGCAACTCAGAAAAAGAAAAACTCATCAAGACTTGTCCAGATTGGGGAATAGGTTGAGTTACCCTCTGGTAAACCTACAAAAAGCTATTGAAAATGACCATATATTTAGTGGATTTACCAATTAAAAATGGCGATTTTCCGTAGTTATGTAAACGTTTACCAGAGGGTAATTTGGTATACAGGCAGATTCAGCATGAATGTGTCAAAAAGCGGTATACCCAATGTCATAAACCATCCCCAATAGAAGCCATTGTTTAAACCATGGTAAATGAAATCATCATCCATCACCAATGGAGCTTTATGACTGGCTATACCCATTTGTTGGGATGATTGGGTAATGACCAGTCATGGTTTTCATAGGATGGTTGATTAGGAAACCACCGCAAACGATCACAAGATACCAGGATTTTGCTGAGGTGTAGTTTTTGATCTAAATCATTGATGGTGCCAGCAAAAACCACATATGCTCAAAAAAGACGATGATTAATCGTTATACGTTCCATATTCATAAACTGGTTGTTTTTTGCTATTAGAAATCACTAAGAAAAAACGTATAGCAATGAAGGTAAGAACTTGGAGCTGTTTGAGTTGGGTGCCTTGCTAGACGCCATTTTCAGACGCACCCAAATGTCATAGTGCTGAATATACATCCCATTCTGTCACAAAATCGTTAGCTAACTCCCGATTTTTGTTGCTCAGGATCTTCATACGGCTGGTTTAATTCCAATAGGAACTCTCCATTTAAAAGAAAATACTCATTTACCAGCATCTTGCTAAAATTGTGCATTTCTATTGTTCTTGGTATTATAAAATATATACATCTCATTTTTAGTTGTCCCATTGGTGGGAAAAAATGTCAGCAGATTCATCAGCCCGCCCAGTTGATCAAGGCCGGCAGAGTTAACGTGGCTGGAGAGTTTCAAGATGTGGCTCCAGTCCAATAGCTACGACTCTTGGTGCGATGGGTCTATGGGAAGATTCTGGACAATCAGACACTATGGAAGAGTAATTTATGAGTACCAGACCAGCAATATTCATGCCAGATTACTATGTAAT
Organism: Cladocopium goreaui; assembly: GCA_947184155.2. Taxonomy (NCBI): domain Eukaryota; class Dinophyceae; order Suessiales; family Symbiodiniaceae; genus Cladocopium; species Cladocopium goreaui. The sequence goes on from CAMXCT020003813.1 coordinate 237,954, forward strand.
GTAATATGTCTATGTATGACTTACTTAATGTATGTATGTATATATGTATATATACGTATAATATATGTATAATATGTATATATATATATCTTATGTACATATGGATCACTATATGCAAGAAAACATCGAAAGCTGCTTGACAAAGACGTCATGGTCTTTTTTTAGTGATGCACTCTCGGACATCCCAGGCATCCCGGACATTGACCATGACCAGCAGGGCGCTTTTTAGGCGTTTTATTGGACATCAACTGGAGAATAACAACATGTACAATGTGAGGCCCCCGTTCGATAGCTAAGTTGGTGCACATAACTCCAATAAGTATGGTTTATAATTATGGTTTATGGCCGCACATTTACCATATTTTTTTAACCATATGTTAGGGTATCATGAGTCGTATCATGTCAGGAAGACACTTGGGCATTCAAGACATTCAAGATTTGTGGCATCATGGCATTTAATGATTATTCATGGACATGGATTTTTCATGGACAGTTGGACGTACTTACCATCTGGTTATGACATTCACAGTTCGCCATGGTTGGTATAGATGGCTAATCGAAATAGATGGTAAAAACCTGGGTTTACCGAAAAAAATAATTTCATTGTGATTTTCCATGGCGAACTGTTAAATAACCAGAGGGTAAATGAAATTAAAATGGACATGAAAACGAGCATGCATTTACAGTTGGCCCAGGTGGAAAATAGAAAAAACTGACCGAAGATCATGAATGGAAACGGTTCGGCATTTGGCGGTCTATGCTATTTTCCTCCGGGTTCTGGTATTGACCGCCCTTTTGATTTGTGCTGACCGAAGTCGAATTGGGTGAACTATGCAAGTGGAACGGCTGACCCCACCTGCAGATGATATGTGTCTCAGAAAAGGGAGAATCCTACTCAACCGCGGCTTTAAGTGGACTCACTGGTTGGCCTAATCTGAAATCATTGTTGAACTCCATTGAACAGTGGGCCTTCCATCGCAACAACCTTCGCCAATGAGGCAACAAAACGTTTCCTGAAGGGGTGATCAGAAGCCTGTTTTTTTTGGCAAAGCAAAGATGATCGCAGAAGTTTGCCTTGTGATTTCCTGCAATGTGGTAACCCAATGCCATAAACCATCCCCAAGTTCAATGCCATATTGGGTAATGATACTCCGGTCCGAAATGGGATGATTTTTTTGATGACCCCATTTGTGGTTTGTTAACGGGATAGTTTATGGCATTGGGTTTACCACATTATTGTAAAGAACATACAGTTGCACCCACAACTGAGCAACTGCACAGATTTAGAGAGCCTTTTTTTGAAACATTCAACTCTGGTTGGTGGCTTGGAACATTTGGATTATTTTTCCATATATTGGGAATGTCGTAACCCCAACTGACTGTCATATTTTTCAGAGGGGTGGCGAAAAACCCCCAACCAGAACTTCTACAAAAGCTGTGTTGCAGATGTTGGAGTTGGACCACCTTTGCGGTCGTGCGGAATGTCTTTCTCATGGATAGATCTTTGCGGAATGGCTACTACCTTATTGTTACGTTTGATGCTATGAATGGGAGAATACTAGGGGGTTCACTCGGGGTTCACTTAGCCAACATATAACCATAGTTTCGGGGGTTGTATCCCGACTCATGGAGACAGACATGGGGCTCATTACCATGTACGCATTCATGACCCCAATGGCACCCCCCAATACCCAGCTAGAAGCTCCAAGACTTTGGCTTGGAGTTTCCAAAGCGATTTCCTCATGTGATTTGATTTCCCCCCAGTGTGATTTGGTGATTTGATTGGCAGATGGGTCAAAACTCGCTTATTTTTTCTGACCCCAGCGCTTTTTGCGAGTTTTGCATAACGTGCGTAAAACAATAATAAACTATCCCCCAGTCATCAGCATTTTTATAGAAGGTATGAACCATTCCCAGTCATGGGTGGTAAAAATGGCCTTGTTTTAACCACATTAATGGAAAATCCCACATATATTGGGAATAATAATCCCAACTGACGAGCTCATATCTTTTCAGAGGGCTGGCGATAAACCACCCACCAGATACTTATGAATGGATTATATAACAATTATAACCACTATATCGCCATATTTTGGTGGTTATCATCAATCACTATGAGCCAGTAGTGAATACTAATGGACCTTATGATCAAGCGAAGCACACAGGTCGAATCGAATGGGTTAGCGCCAAAAGAAAACAGCGCAGAGTGAACGCCATCCAAATGTCATGGGATGTTTACCACCAACTGGTGGTGCCCCCCGGTAAACGAAATCGCAAAGTTGCTGCGTTTATAACTATAAACAAAACTCTGGTTTATGGTGGGTATATCTATAATTCTCTATACTTACTATGGTTAAAATTAACCAACTGGTTCTTAGAGAACTGGTTATAAAGCAACAAACATCACTGCGGGGCACCACCTTGTATCAACTGGTGCGGATTTCGCAACCGTCCACGTGAATTCTCCCCTATCCGAGGAGTTTGCCATGGCTCTCTTGAGCCTTGGCCGGGGGTGGATCAGCTGGGAGAAAACGACACCAAATTGCAGAGTTGTCATGTGCATATACTCTCTCTATATATATATATATTTCATTATTATTACTATTATTACTATATAATACTATATATATATATTTATTATTACTATTATTGCCATTATTTATTACTATTACTATTATTGCCATTATTTATTATTTTTTACTATTATTACTATTATTGTTTTATTATTGTTACTATTTTACTATTGCCATTTTTTATTTTATTATTACGATTATTACTATATAATACTATATCTGTTTTTTAAAATTACTATTATTGCCATTATTTATTTTTATTACTATTATTGCCTTTATTTATTTTTATTACTATTATTGCCATTATTTATTATTATTTTTACGACTGTTACTATTATTGCCATTATTTATTATTAGTTTTTTTTTTTTTAATCATATTATTGTTTTATTATTGTTACTATTATTATTATTATTATTGCAATTATATATCATTATTACTATTATTACTATTATTTATTACTATTACTATTATTACTTTTATTTAGTATTATTACTTTTATTACTATTATTTATTACTCTTACTATTATTACTTTTATTTATTGTTTTTATTGTTATTACTATTTATTATTATTATTTCTATTTTTTAATTATATATCAATATATATATATACATGTGGTATATGTGAATATGTACATGTGATGTGTGCACATTTGAATGTTTGCGGTTTTTGTTTCAAGATGTTCATTGTAGAAACGGATGCATAAGAGTAAAATGTGTGTCTACCATGCCAGACACTTCAAAAACAACTGTGGATCATGTTTCAAAGCATTTCAAAACAGCAAAATTGGGGAGGACACAGGTTTCTATAGAAAGCAATGTGTTAGATACTTGGTTGGCTTATCCCGGCGTTTTGCTCAAATCAACTCCAGGATGATCTCAATACCTTAGCCATTGTGGGGCCCTCCAGTTGTAAGTTGGTTAGACAAGTCCCACCTAAGTATATAATTATAGTTATTGCATGTTATTGCTGCCATAAACCCAAAGGTTATATAACCAAGTCAGTTCAACCAACTTAGCTATCGGATAAAGGGAGGCCCACCTTGAAGATTTGCGGAAAATCAGAGCTGGCAAGGAAGTCCCCGAAAAAAAACATCGAGGTTTGAATGTGAAAATCATCTATAATTTGAAATTATGATTAATTGGTGATTTCCTCTTGCCACCTTTGATTATAGGAGGGTAATTCCAACAAACACCTCCTGAGAAGGTACGATTGACACCCCCCAGTCATCACAGCCCAGTCAGATTTCCTAAGAAGGTACCGCTGGATCCAGAAGGGAGGTAATTGAAAGAACAAGCCTTGTTATTACCACTGTTAAGCAAATAGTGGGCGGTTAAATTCATATTAGGATATAGGATATATATATATATATATATACATGCTTTCATACATACTTTCATACATACATTCATACATACATGCAAACATACATACCTACCGACATACATTACATTACATTACGTTACGTTACATTACATTACATTGCATTGCATTGCATTGCATTACATTACATACCATACGTACATACATACATACATACATACATGCATGTGTATATGTATATATATATATACATAATATATATATATTTATATATATTTATATATATATATATATATACATGTTTACACATAATATATATATATATACACATAATATATATATATATATATATGCTTAGCGGCCCCTCTGGGGCCTACATTTTTAAACAATATATATATATATATTGATTAATATTTTGTTCACAACCACACATATGATTAAGATATAACATATACATACATGCAAAAAAAACATTACTCCCCAGAGGGGCCGCTGACCATATAGCTTAGCGGCCCGTCTGGGGGCCTACATTTTTAAACAATATAATGTTGTCTGACCAATAGTGATATCTTGTCAATAATAGAAACATTTTTCCGCAACTCCAATTTTTCTCCAATACTAAAAGTCAATTAGCTCTATTTACTTTTAGTATTGCCAAAAGAGTCATGTTCAGACCTTGTCCAGAGGGCATGGCCTGGCCAATAGTGGACCCAACATGGCAATAGTGGAAACTTGTTTCCCAACTCCAATTTTTTCTCCAATACTAAAAGTCAATTGGCTCCATTTACTTTTAGTATTGCCAAAAGAGTCAAGTAAAGCAAATCCTTTTCAAAGCAGCCTTCACTTTTGATTAGCAAAAGCTTAGATTCCAGAAATCTGATCCAATTACCAAACAGCTGATTTCCTTTTAAAACCCTTATTAAAAAAAAGCAAGAAAACAGGTCCACAAAGGGTACCCCCTTTGCAAGCCCCAGAATAGCAATAACAAACCTGCACCAGGCATGGCAATAGTGGAAACTTTTTTCCGCAACTCCAATTTTGTTGTCCTCCTTCTCCTTCTCCTTCTTCTCCTTCTTCTCCTCCTCCTCGTCCTCCTCCTTCGCCTCCACCACCTCTGCCCCCACTTCCATGTCCACTTCCGCCTTGCCAACTCTTCGCCAATCTCTCAGAAACCCAACCAAATCCATTCAGAATCTATCAGAAACCCAACAAAACCATGGAGAACCTATCAGATACATATCATGATCCCAGCTATAGATTCCCAAAAATTATTATAGGAAGGTTGACCCCCCCCTTAAAAAAAAGTAAATAAATAATTTAGGGGGGGTAATTACTATTAGGCAGCCAACATTATATTGGTTAATATTTTGTTCACAACCACACATATGATTAAGATATAACATATACATACATGCAAAAAATCATTACTCAGTAAACTGCATCAACCAACCCTCTGCCAAATTCATCTGTCCAATGAACCTCTTCCATTTGTCACGATTCTGTCTGAACATCATTTCCCACTGCATTCAATTCTGCTATCCAAGCATTGTCATTGCAAACAACTCTCTCATCTGGTAAATAATTTGTTACAAAAAAGGTAGCACTTCATGTCCAAGAATTTTTGCTTCCTTTTTAAACAATAAATATATATATATTGATTAGTATGTTGTAAAAATATATATATATATATATATTGAAAGTAAAATATACCTCTGAACATATGAAAATGTAGGCCCCAGAGGGGCCGCTGACCATATATATGCTTAGCGGTATATATATATACACATACATACATACATACATACATACATACATACATACATACATACATACATACATACATACATACATACATACATACATACATATGTATATATATACACACATACATACACACACATACACACATACACACATACACACATACATACATACATACATACATACATATGTATATATACACACACATACATACATACATACATACATACATACATATACATACATACATATACATACATAGGTCGGTCGAGACATCGTCAGTGAAGGGCCGATGACACGAGCTGATCTCGATGAAGTGATCCGAGATGCCATTGTTCGTGGAGGAGGAGATGTTTGGAAAGTTCCTGATTTCCTCGCGGCCTACACTGAGAAGAATGCTCGCAAAAGGATGTACAAAAGGATTGAAGCCCCATTGGATGGCTTCCTGAAGATTGTCCCCAACACCGGATGCTACTTCCACAACTACAAGTACTACAACTGTGTTGAGTTTGGCAGGGACTACACGTTCGGCCGCAACAACAAGCTGACTCAGTATGAAGATGAAGCCAGCACAGCATTGAACCGCATTTTGAGACATCAGGTTGGAAAAGCTTCGGAGAAGCAAAGCTTGGTGTGCGACGATGCTGGTTGGGTCCCAATTGATGATGTCCTCAGGTGTGAAGGAATTTGGAGATGTGAGAGATCGACAAGACCACACACCTTCCTGCTCGTCCCAGTTGTCCTTGTTGTCTGCTTGCCCATAGCATACATATACATACATACATACATACATACATACATACATACATACATACATATACATACATATACATACTTACATACTTACATACTTACATACATACATACATACATACATATATTCTAAATATATATATATACACACACATACATATATATATATATATCATTGGGTGGTTAACTTAACAGCAAATAAATATAAAAATCTGCTAACCACCCAGGTTGACAGCTCCCAGGTTGTGCATCAACGTGCTCTTCATGGCCATGGAAGCGCAAATCGCAGGTCTGGACATTGGTCCCTCGACCATCCGGCGTGTTTTCTTATGGTTTCTGCATGGGACGGGGGCATTGAAATTCAAACACCAGGAGATTCAAAATCCTGGAAAAATCCTGGAAATGAATCTCCAGGCACTTATTTTTTGCATTTAGAATAAATTTAGAGAGGGCGCCCAGGGTGGTTTGCTGAATTGAAGCACATATCAAATCTATGCATTTTCCAAATGGTACTAAAAAATTCTGCCTTTTGCTCGAAACTTTAGGTTTTCGGAAAGAACAACATTTTTTTGGCGGAACGGTGTTTTTGGAGATTTTTCAATCCATTCCAAATTGATTTTGCAACGGCGAAATTGCCCGACCAAACGGCAACATTACTCGACCACATGGAGAGACATTTTTTACATTTTTTACATTACTCAATTTGGTTGTTTTCACAGGAGCTGCCTCAGTTTTCCTTTCAGGAATTCTGGGCTGCCCCTTCTGCAAGCTTTTGAGAAAACCAAGTCTTTCCCTTGACATCTGAGCAAAATAGCTGCAAGATCATCCCAGTTTTCCTTCTTTGGACAACGGCTCCTGGCAGCCAAATGTAACGAAATCCCAGCCAAATGTCATGAAATCTTCTTAACCGCGTTTTTCTTTGCAAAAAACGGTGTTCTTTACAAAAACGACTTGATTTTAAGTCTTTTGGAGCAACGGTGGAAAAATACCACGTGGAAGATGTAGGTATATACAGTTACATCATATGCATGATTATATTTGTATAATATATATATATATATATGTCTATATGTAGTAATTTTGTATATTATATGTATATATATAATATATATAATATATATATATACATATACTGTATATGTAATGATCACCTGAACTACGGTACATGGTCAACGACTCCATGAATTTAGAGAGAAAACAATGACAACGATGGACACCGGACTCAAAAAATGGTGATGGAACAGGGCATGGAATCTTCATTGGAGACCCCGTTTGCAAAGTGTGAACAATCATGTTTGCTAAGAAGAAAACCGTGGCCTTGCTGTTTATTCATTTGTTTGACAGGGTAAATACATACAATGTGGAGCGCCCCTTCGATACCTAAGTTGATGAACATACAATAACTAGGGCCTAAGTGGTAGTTATTTTGGAACAACTTAGATGGGCTTATGACATGTTATAAACCAACCAAGATTTCACGTTGGCCTCACATGTTAGATACTGAACCTGACCCAGATGATTGTTTACTGAAAGTTGAGGTAGTGAGGTAATGCCCCCCCGTTGTAAGTTGGCTTCTAAATCCATCTAACTATAGATATGTCTACCACACGTTTAAATCTAATTCCTAAAGCCTAATGAAAAAACCAAGCTTGCAAAGTAGGGGCACCACCCAATGATTGGATATTATGGTGGTTATCCCATTATATTCCCATCTTATTCCCATCTTATTCCGCTATATTCCATTATATTCCCAAGATATTCCATTACATCCCATCTATCTCCCCATGATCTCCCCATGATCTCCCCATTTTTCTGTCCAGAATTGTCGCGAGGCTATGATCTCATGGTCATCACTAAGGGTCGCCCACCTGTTGCTGATCAGTGGGACTTGAGTGTCTCGGTGCGCTGATCACATTCAGAGTCCGGCGAAATTCATGGGATGCCCCACTGGTAACTTAGCATTATATAGAGTATTAGAAAAAATGGGATGCCCTCTGGTAATTTAACATAGCTATTGAAAATGGCCATTTATAGTGGATTTTCCCATTAAAAATGGTGATTTTCCATAGTTATGTTAGTTTACCAGAGGGTAACCATGGTTATATTTAGTTCTGTATTTTCTATATTATTTAGACTATATATGGTAATTTAGCATTATCCGGCGAAAATATGAACATGGCATAACTAGATACCATGGTGAATTTCATGGATATCTCTCAATGGTATCTACCCTCAATGGCATAACGAAATATACCATGGAATACCATACCCATGAACATATCTTCTATAAAATGAGAGGGGTCAAGGCATGCCATATTTCGTTTTATGTACCTCCAGCTGCAGCCCTTCAGGGGGTCACTCACTCACCCCACCTTATAGTGATTTTAAGGTTGTAGCTGAAATCAGTTGAGATTTGCTCAGGTGTTTGCAGTGCAGCCATGATCCAGGTTTTTCTTATCCACAGCCATTGATCATTTGATCAAAGATGCCTCGGGTGGGGGCACAACGTCCGAAAGGGAGCCCGGCCATGTGCCATGTGAAGACATGCCCAAGGAAGATGGGCAATCTGTTGCGTTCCTTCATTTTGTTTCCAGTGCCGCCCAATGCCAACCCTGGCCTTTCAGGAATAGTGTGGGCTACTTCTATGAGTTCCAAGTGCTGCCACCACAAAAAAGGCTGGCTTCAACCTTTCAACCCACCATGAAATTGGTGATTGAGCCAGCATCTGCCATCCTTTTGCATTCCTTGATGCCGGCCCTGGCCTTTCAACGGGCCATTTTGGAATAGTGTGTGGCTACTTGTATGATTTCCAAGTGCTCCCACTATAAAATGGTTGGCCTCAATCTTTCAACCCACCATGAAATTGGTGATGAGCCAGCACCTGCCATCCTTTTGGGTTGAAAGCTGGGTGGGTTGAACCTAGCCATTTTATAGTGGCTAGATTTGGGAAATTGCGCAAGTAGCCCACATTAAAACACAGTAGCCCACATTGTGCTATCTCGTGGGCTACTTGCGCAAATTCCCAAATCTAGCCCAATTTGAAATTGGTGATTGGGTTGAATTTCCAGCTTTCCAGGCAATTTCAACCCAAAAGGATAGCAGGTGCTGGCTCAATCACCAATTTCATGGTGGGTTGAAAGGTTGGGGCCAGCCATTTTATAGTGGCAGCACTTGGAAATCATACAAGTAGCCACACACTATTCCAACATGGCCCATTGAAAGGCCACGGCTTGCATTTGGAGGCATTGGAAGCAAAATGAAAGAATACAAAAGGATGGCAGATGCTGGCCCAATCACCAGTTTCATGGTGGGTTGAAACGTTGACGGCAACATTTTTGTGGTGGCAGCGCTTGGACATCATGCAAGTAGCCCACACTATTCCAAAATTGCCAATTGAAAGGCCAGGGTTGGCACTGGGCGGCATTGGCAACAAAATGAAGGAATGGCAAGGTGCTTTGATTCTAAGTGAGGTGCTGAAATCTGTTGACTTGTGCCTTGACCATTTGGAAAGGAAACCGGTCGTTTTATAGAGATTTTCTGGGATAATTTCCAGGTGTTCTGGGGTCAGGCCCCTTCAAAATATAGTGTTTTGATTTGGGTTGGGGCTAGTCATTTTATAAGCAGTTCCTTGTAATTTTATAGTGGAAACCATTTTATTACTATAAAACGACTGGCAAGACCGCCCCCCGGTGTATGTTCATAGGGATGGATTGCCATTGAAAATGGCATGACTAAATCAATGGTAAATCTGGTAATTTAGAAAAAATGGAAAATGGCCATCGAGCTGGATGATCCTGGGAAAATTTCATCACGACCGAACCCTGTTCGAAGCCTGGAATCATGGTTTAGATATAGGGAAATCATCCCCAGCCGCAAGATTCAGGTTAGTGAAATATTATAATTTACCCAGATTTATGATGATTTACCTATTCAAATTGGTGATTGTCAATAGATGTGTTAAATTAGGATAGGGTAAACATGGTGTATAGCACGAAGAATGAACAAAAAACACAATTGGCATTTAAGCAACACAAATACAGTCACCAAAAAATGCTGGGGATATATACAATGTGAGGCCCCCGTTCGATAGCTAAGTTGGGGTTCACATAACTCCAATTTCACTATGGTTTATGGTACACAACCAACTATAGTTACTGGGGCGAATCTATAGTTGGATGGTTTTTGTTTAACAAACAAACACAACCGGGAGGCACCACTTAGTGATAACATGTGACAGCGGGACATCCCAGTTCGTAAACACCAGCATTTGTGTACAATGTAAGGCCCCCGTTCGATAGCGAAGTTGGTGAACATAACCGGAAAACTATGGTTGATGATACGCAAATAACTACAGTTATGGTCATTTATTAGTTATAACTGGTTATGAATGGGATTAAATATTCTATAAATGGGATTATATATTCTATAAATGGGGTTTTGTTAGAACTTATACCTGGTAAAGGGCCAAAACGGTACAGCATTCATGAGATGAAACTAAACCAACATAAGGTTTGGGAGCCCCCACATCGTAGCTGCAAACTTGGATGGTCTTCCCAGTGGCATTGAGCTTTCTCTACTGCAGACATATTTGTTCATGTCATAGAATCTAGAAATTTGCTGGTTGGTGGTTTGGAACATGTTTTCCATATATTGGGAACAATAATCCCAACTGACTATCATATTTTTCAGAGGGGTTGAAACTAGAAACCACCAACCAGATGGATTTACTAAAATATACTGAACTTGTCCATTATTATGATTAATTCAGTAGTCATCCAATTCTTTTTGAACGTCCCCGTGTTAAAAAGAAGGCCCACAAACGTCTAAACGTCTGTGAAGAGTAGGTGGTGCAATGGGTGACCAGTTAAAAGTTGGTTTATCTATGTAGCACAATTATATTGAAAACAACTGAATTAGCTTATATCATTTGGTTAAATCATGGAATAATAACATAACACACTTGTAGGTTATTTAATTAGCTAGATTGGATAGATCACTACTATAGTTGAACCCCTATGTTATACTGAAAACTACCATAAACCTAACATAAATTGTGTTTTTACTAAGTTGGTGATAGTAAATGTTAATTCATATCCAAAAAAACTTGTTTACCATGAATTACCTAGTATAATTGCTTGCTAAGTTGGTTAACAGTTAACATCTGGTGAGTTCCACCAGCCCCATTCCGGGAATGGGCCGAAAATCCATCGGATCGACTTCCAACCAGCAGAGGCAGCGGTTGTGCACTGTCCAGTGGGCCTCAGTTCTTTGATGATTTGGTACAAGTCGTGAGGCCCCCCCAGTGATGTGAACGTTGGTTAACAAAAGCCCCAGTAACTAGTTCGTTAGTTGTGTACCATAAACCATAGTGAAATTGGAGTTATTTGCACCAACTTAGCTATCGAACGGGGGCCTCACATTGTACAAGTCGTGAGGCCCCCGGCCACGATAGCGTTCAGTTGGGGTGAACTAATAACTCCAATTTCACGAATTGGTTTATGGTACACAAATCACGAACTATAGTTACTGGGGCGAATCTAAACCAACTTATAACTGGGGGGCCCCACATTGTACAAACAACTCCAATAACTAGGGTTTACATGGGTTGGTTTATAATCAACCTTGGTTAGCTGTTGACATGTTAACTGGTTGATTGATGGGGTTAACACTTAAATGAAATTTCTTGGCTTTATCAACTAAGGGTTATAACATATAAGGTTAAGTGTTTTAATTGCCATACAATTAGCCAACTGCTTCTTAGAGATGGCCATGGCAGAACTTGAGGTTTTCTGATCGCCGATGTGATCTTCACGGCTCTCTTTGCGCTGGACGTGTTGGTGCGAATCTGTGTCTTGAGGCTCGACCGGCAATCCGGGACGACACTGCTTCCAGTTCAACGGAAGTTCAACTTTGCCTGAGTCGGACGTTGTTTTGCTGATACTGTAGCCATTGAAAATAGGAGGGTTGCTCCCCATCTCATGTAATACTAGTTGGTTGAAAACGGTTTCCCTACTATAGATCTATGTGCTGTCATAATCCCCAATCATTACTAATAAATTAGGTAGTATAAGTCCTTAGTTCTTGTCTAATCAACCAGGGTATCTTTAATGATGTGTTTGGATTTTCAGATTTGTGAATCTATTTTTATTCAGCTGGATTTCAAGGTTACTTCTAGCTCACTTGAATCATAAATTTGGGTCAATGGCCTGTGTGATAGTGTTGAGAGTTTCGTGAAAATGGGCTATGGTCGCTATGGTGAAGGGGAACGGGTCCCAATGAGCCTCGCAAGAAATTGATGGTTTCACACTCCCAGAACCTGGGTCCACAACACGATCACAATTTTAATGCCCATCCCCCTATGATGGGTTGTCTTTAAACCGAGCCGTCTACGTATGGTTTCAATAGTTTACATAGATAAATACAATGACTATAGATTTATCCAGTCAGTGACTTTCAATAGTTTCTGACACCTCCATTGAATATAGCATTTATCTACAGGTAGAGGAGGATCAATACCTTTGATTTGAGTATTCTCGAGCATCCATGGACACCAGCTGTTGTTTTTTTTCGGTGTGAAATGGCCTATGAACAAATGTTGATTCTATATGTAATGTTATCGCTACGATGTGGTGCGGGCCATGTATAAGCCACTTCGATATATCCTGATATCTCTGCCACAAATCCAATCATTAGTTTAGTAATAAGCCAACGTGGTCGATTGGGGGCACCACATTAGATATCAAATTGGTTATGTCCCCGTCATATCACCATTGTGTTGAGTCAAATACCTTACAAAACCACTTAATCTTCTCAGTATAGATAGAGGAGTAAAATGCATGCCATGTTTTTTTGTTGCTTATAGGCTACCTTATAGGATAAGTCAGGCACAAGTCAGGTCTGCGTTTCTGTGCTTTTTGTTGCCTGGGATGGTGCGGACTCCGACCCACATGTTGAGTACACTCCCCAAACATGCTGCTGCTTTAACCATCAAAAGATGGCGATGCAACGATTACAAATTATGGGTTATGCAGAGTTATGCAACCCCAAACATGAATTTCAATAACCCATAGGATCCATGTATGCTGTATATGGTAACATTTACCATCAATATACCCCCAATGTTAGTATATATACAATACATGAACCCTATGGGTAAGGATGACTCTTATCACATGATAGGCAAGTGAATCTTGGGGTTCCCTTTTGACAAACCCACATATGCGGATGTCGGAAATGTCCCTCAATATTCAGGCTTATAGCCTCCATGAAGTGTATATCTACCATCAACCCTCAATGTGGGGCCCCCCAGTGATGTTAGTTGGCTTATAAGCCCCAGTAACTACAGTTAGTTGTGTACCATAAACCATAGTTAATGGAGTTATAAACCAACTTAGCTATCTTGGCGGCCTCACATTGTGGGTTGCATTAGTTGTAAACCTAGCTATCGCTCACCACCTTGAATGTCCCCTTACACAGGGTAACTCCAACTCATTTGAAATAACTGATCGCCATAAGGGTGGAAAATCGGCAATTTTACCTCTTTATCCAGCCATTTACCATCATTTACCCTTGTATCTGGGATGTTGGGAACAAGCACATTACCCTCCAGTAAATTAACGTGACGACCCGCCATTTGTCGGGGGCTTGGAAGATTCGTCTCTATATATGCCAATCTAATGTTCGTAAAGCAACAAAGATAATCATCATCAATTTCACTTTTTTCATAGATGGTATAAACCCTCAAACTATGGATGCTTTATTACTGCTTTACTAATAGTATACCACTTTTGAGGGGGGAATGAACATCCATAGATCCAAGCTAAGATGTATTGAATACAATGATCAACTAATAATCATTACCATGCTATACACGATTCATAACGAACTTTCATTGATCTGAAATTAAGTGGTAAAAATATACCCTCTTGTAATTTAACATAGCTATGGAAAATCACAATTTTCAATGGGTAAATCCATTATAAATGGCCATGTTCAATAGCAAACTGTTAAATTACCAGAGGGTAACACCTGACATTCCACTGGTCTTTTCACTGATCTTTTCGCGTCTTTGTCAGACGTCTCTTCTTTGAACTTCCCATGAATTACATCGATCTGGCCGTGAGCATCACTTCACTGGTGGAGATGACCGTACTTCGGATACCTCGAATGGGATGTCCCCCGTGCGGGGGCGAAGAAAAAACTGGAGGATTTTATGAAGAGATAGGGGAAAGGATGGTTTGTTGTAAACTCGTTTGTTGATAATATGTATATCAGTTATTTATATGGTTATAAATGGTTATAATATGGTATAATATGGCTTTAATATGGTTATAATATGGCTTTAATATGGTTATAATATGGATATACAACCATTTGATATGGATATCCTGGATAGCATTTGTAGGAAATTATGATATGGAGATGGAAACCATATGGATACCCGGCCTGGTAAACATACAAAAAACGGATGGGACAGATCCACCATGCTATTTATGGGAAAATCCACTATTTCGACTGGGTCATGGCTTGAATAGCAAACTGTTGACATAACCAGAGGGTATCATTTGTTGTTGTTTTGTCCCACTTGAAACGGAGTTCACCCTACAGTAAATGAACATGACGACCCTGGCAGATAGGGCTTGGCAGATTTATTTCCACTGATGGCTGATTTTCAGGGTCGTCATGTTAATTTACCAGAGGGTAGCTTATATCTAGTTTATTTGTTCCACTTAAAATGAAGTTGATATCAATGATAGTTGATTACAATAACTTGTTTTCTCGTTTTTAAACTACAACAACAGGCTTATTTATGGCCTTTCCTCATTTACAGGTGAATGGATGAACTTGCCTTCCGGTAATCAAACATGGCGATGGAACATGCATTATTTATAGGTGATTTTCCTATTGAAACCTCATTTCTAGTGGATTTCCAATTGCAATTTGATTACCGGAGGGTAAATCAACTCAAAACTAGGGCCGTGTTGCCTTAGACCAAGGAGGTGCCACATGTTAACAATTGCAATGACAAATGGAATGAAAGAAACTCCTGCAACTAAAGGTTCTATATATCATTCAGTGTGAGGCCCCCAAGATAGCTAAGTTGGTGAACATAACTCCAATAACTAACTATGTTACTGGGGCTTATAAACCAACTTATAACTGGGAGGCCCCACATTGTTATATATATATCACTGAAATGATGTTTTAAGCCAGCTATAATTGGCTATAGGGCTACTCTAGAATTTACGGTAGGTATATCCATCGTCAAATGGGTTTATAAACGAACTTTTAATTGGGCGGGAACCTTGTGAGAACCGGAACTCATTTGACTGGCATTCTATGACACTGGTGGTTGTTTTTTTTCATGATTTGATGGTGCGTTTCAGGCCGAATATGCCGATGAAACATGGAAAACCCACCATTGGATAGCCCACTTTTATATATATATATATATACACATACATTATAAACATATGTATGTATGACTTTAAAGTATATTATATATATGCACATGTATGTACAGATACAAATATATATAGTATATTACATATATATATATAGAATGTGAGGCCCCCGGCCACGATAGCGTTCAGTTGGGGTGAACTAATAACTCCAATTTCACATCACTGGGGGGCCTGGGATGGACCTCAGGTGACGGAACTGTTGACCCTGCCTTTGAGCCCCGTTGCGCGGCCGGAACTTTTCAGGGGCTATGGCGTAGGACGCGCACGGCGTAGGAGCAATTTGAAGCACCAAAACATGGGATTTTAATGGGATTTATGGTGATTTTAATGGTGATTTAATGGTAATTTTAATGGGATTTGTGGTGATTTAACGGGATTTATTGGCATTTGGCCTCTGATAATTTCACAGTTTGCGAACTTGAAAATTGCCACTTATAGTTGATTTACCTATGAAAAATGGGGATTTTCCATAGTTATGTTAGTTTACCTGGCCGTTAAACTTGTTTTTTATTAGAGATCTAATGGGAGTTTTATGGGATTTAGTGGGATTTAATCGGATTTAATGGGGATGTGCCCTCTGGTACTTCAAGATAGGTATGGAACATGGCCCATGGAAACAGATGAGAAAATATGATTTACCGATTTTCAAAATGGTGACTCTCCATTGCTATATTACTCCATTGCTACATTACATTACCAGAGGGTAAAGTCTGAAAAGTCCAACACAATTCGGTATGATATGCTTCAGACACGTTTCCACCTGTTATTTAAATATTCATGTCTTACAGACTTTGCATGTAATATATATATATATATACACATATACTATCAACATCTCGATTGATTCTAGGAATGCACTTAGATGTTTAGCCCCTTTTGGAATGAGATATGATTAGATGAGGTTCTCCATTTATTTACCCCATCAAACATTAAACTTATAGCGGGACAAACCATCAAACAGTGTTGTTTTTTTAAGCACATCCCAACAGTGTCCATCAGTATCATTTTTCTAAGTACCGGTTGAGAGCACTATAGATATGTGAGAATCACCAGCCAGTCAACGACTCGTTACTAGAGTGGTTTTAGAACTCAGAACTCAGAAATACGAGTTTTATTAGTCATATTTTTTAGAACTCAGAACGCGGAAATGCTTTAATGGATTTTTTTTGAACTCAGAACTACCTTCCAGTAATCAAACGTGGCTGGAAAATTTCCCATTTATGGGTGATGTTTCTATTAAAACCTCCATAAGATGAGGCTATTTCCCAGACAGCCAGCTTTGATTTCCAGAGGGCATGTTCCCCTTTTTTGTCACCTTTTTCCGGAGGGTACACAAAAGCCTGGCAGTGGGGTGGATTTGTTGTTGAACATGTTAGGAATGAATTACAAATACGCTTCCCAGCCATTCCAACAGAGACCTTTAGTTGTTTTTTTGAGACAATGGTAGTTTATAAATTTATAAATACCCATGAGATGGTTTTTTCATGTTTAGCAGGGGAGCTAGGAACCAACTAGTTGAGTAAGGTTTAATATGGTTTTACCTTTACCGCGGCAATGGACAATCACCAGTTTTGATCGGTGAATCATCATAAATCATTTGTAGATGAGTCAGCTTGCATAGCTACAATGTGGGCCCCCCCAGTGATGTTAGTTGGTTTAGATTCGCCCCGGTAACTATAGTTAGTTGTGTACCATAAACCATAGTAATTGGAGTTATTTGCACCAACTTAGCTATCGAACGGGGGCCTCTCATTGTAGGTTAAAGAACCGGAGGGAACATGCTTTAAGACTAGCGATGACGGGCTTCAACTCCATTTCTGACTCATCAGCAAGTCAGGCAGCTTTGCTGCTTCGCCACTTGAAGTTGTAGCTATGGAATGCTATGGAATGGAACAGCTAATGGCCTTCTCAGGTACCGAAAATGGAAGCATTGCACATCTACCACTTGGAGAATCTATAAATATAGGGAATAGAATACATTCGATTTTTGGGCCCTCCCTGAAGTAAATCTAACTAAATGTGGTAAATCCAATGATCAACGTACCATTTGGGATGGTGTTTACCATCCATCTATGGTCATATTGGGGATTGTTTATCATTTGGTTTACCGAATTAACCTGAAGGGGGTCATACTTTGGCAGTCTATTTACTTTTGTAGAGGTTACATGGATCAGTTCCTCACCTTCGAAAAATCCATTGAAATCAGAGCTGGTTGTTTTTATGATGTTGCTTCTTTCTTACCAGCACAGCCATCCACGTTTGACTAGCAGTCAGGAAATTGGGTATCTGAAATGTTATCATCATGATTCATCACCCTGTTCCCTACAGCTTCCACTTCCTACAACTTCCTATCATCCAATCCACCCATATCTCATGAAAACTACCCTCTGGTAAACATACAAAAAACTATGGAAAATCACCATGTTTAATTGGTAAATCAACAAACTAAATGGCCATTTTCAATAGCAAACTGTTAGTCATTACCAGAGGGTACCCTGGGCATCGGTGAGTCTCATGCAGGTCTTGTTCCGTTTGCTTCGCATTGGGAAACTCTTCCGCGCCATTCGCATGGTGCACATGACCAACATGTGGCTTGACGGGCAAGAAGTGTTTCCATGTTGACAGGGGGAATATCAGATCATTTGTGTCCCTGAAACACATGGGTGTCATCATGTTTTTTTCGGTGAATCTACTGCTTTTTTTCATAATGATACAATGACTGGTTGTTGGTTTCAAACATTTTTTATGACTTTCCAAATATCGGAAATGTCATCATCCCAATTGACGAAGTCCATCATTTTTCAGAGGGGTTGGTAGGTATACCACCAACCAGATAGGATCATCTAATGTTGGATTATCTAATACTCATCACATATCTATATATGTTCATAGCAGACTGTTCATAATACCTTATTAAAAGCCGTTTTCTTCGGTGCATCGATCCATTAGGGAACTAAACAAAAATCACTTGGCTGGCGCGAAATTCATCAGTTCTAAGTACGTTGCCAACAGCCATTTATAGCAGTTATAACTAATGAATAGCCATAGAACCAGTTATAACCAGTTATAACAACAACAATCCCATAGAAATAACCAGTTATAACCAGTTATAACTAATAGCCATGGCCATAACATGCCATAACTGTATGCTTGACATACCATGTTTTGACCATGGCACATACGTTCAATAGCTAGCGGACTTGTCCACATTTCTTCCTGGAAAACTTGATGAAAGGCACATGTGCAATTCCCCTCCTATAGAAACCGATGATATACGGTCCTCCTGGAGTAGATAGGATATTGACACTCCATATTCTATTTACTTCAGGACATACACATGTATGTTTTTACATATATATATATATATATACAATAATACAACATTCAAACATAGGACTGCTGCATACTGCTGCAGTTTATGCACGTTGCATGACAGTGATGTATGTGTATTTTATCTACATCCCCACAATGTCAGCCCCCCCAGTGATGTTAGTTGGTTTAGATTCGCCCCAGTAACTATAGTTAGTTGTGTACCATAAACCATAGTGAAATTGGAGTTATGTGAACCCCAACTTAGCTATCTTGGGGGCCTCACATTGCACAATTTTATCATGAATTTCCGTCCTTTCGGTGTTTTGTGCCTAGGCTGGCATCTCTGCACCTGCTGGTGCAGCTCGGCGGAGAGGATCATCTCAAGATGCCATTTTTTTAATTCTTATGTGTTCCACATATTGGGAATAATAAGATGTGGCCCCCCCATGATAGCTAAGATGGTCTATACAATTTATGTATACACAACTACAATAACTAGGGTTCGGAATATATCTATCCATATATCTGGGTAAATTATGTTGCGACCTCACTGTTCTCCCAAACCCTGGAATCATGGTGAATTTTAGGGGAATCATCCCAAAATGGCCCAACATTTCAGGTTAGTGAAATATTATAATTTACCCATATATATTGGGAATAATAATCCCAACTGATTAATATTTTTCAGAGGGGTGGCTCAACCACCAACCAGATTTTCATACCCAACAGTTTGATTGGTTTTTGATTTTCATTTGATTATCCCACATATTGTCTGGGTAAACTACAACGACCTCACTGCGACCTCACTGGGAATCATGGTCAATAAGGGAAATCATTCCCAAATGGCCTTAATTCAGGTTAGTGAAATTTTATAATTTACCCAGATATTGTGCCCATGGTGCTGGTACTCATATACCCAGTGCTGTGCTTTGCACAGACCTGCGTTGTTACACTCCAGGTCTCAGGGCATGTGACTGAACTACAGTTACTAATGACAGACATGAAACCGGGGTGTGTTGAATAACATGCCATTGTACCATGGAAAATGCAAGAAAAACATGTAGAATTACAAGAACAATAAATTGTAGAATAACAGTACTGCCTAATTTTGTATATGTTTGCTATATGTTCAACAATGCCTAACTTTGTACAGGGGTATGTTGTATAACCCTAATTAACTGTGTTTCTTTATGTTCTTGTTTTCGCTTTTTGAATGTAGTGCTGTGTCCCACTACGCCGTATTTGCATCCGCAACGCGGTTGGTCGCCGGCACCTGCGCCAAGGAAGTGTTTGATCGCCAGTTGCAACATGCTCTTTTGGAGCTTCTGTCCCTTGGAGAGAGAGGAACACCGTGAGGGTTCCGTAAATCAATTGGTGCCGTTGATTGATTTGCATAGCTTTCCCTATGGATCCAAGATGATCCAAGTATCTGCTTAGGAAGTATTTGGGGTATGATTTAGGGGGTTAAGTCCCTTCTCAGACAGTGTTTGGATCCATAGGGTGTATACAATCCGTGTTTGATGTGTTTTGGACAAATGTGGAAAATGTGGTTCCTTCAAGGAAGCTACTGGTTGGTTCCAATGGTTATACATGGCTCATTTGGCATGAAGAAGATGCAGTAAAAAGCGAATTAAGTCCCCAAATGGTATGTCCAGCTATGTCCCCAGTTAGTGAGTTCTCCCCCTTGTGGCTCATACAATGTGAGGCCCCCAAGCTATGTTTGTTTACAGGTGCATGTACTAACTAGTTCGTCATAACTGCCATAAATCCATATCAATCCAACAGTTCGCCAAGTTACTTCAACCATCTTAGCTATCCATATATGCTATCATAAATCCATATCAATCCATATCAATCAATATCAATCAATATCAATCCATATCAATCCAACCATCTTAGCTATCATAATTGAGCTATATAAATCCCATTCGATCACCATTTTCGGTGGTTAAATCACGTTCCGATGGTTTTGAACAAACACCAAAAATTGGGCCTATGGTTTCCAGTTCCCATCAGGATGTATTGGGTTTCAACGGGAAAATGAAAATCATCAATGGGGGCATGTGAACGTCAAAAGCATGGAATATATATATATATATATATATTTGTAACTATATATATATACATAATTATATACATAACTAACTATATATATTTAACTATATAGATAAATAACTATATAGATTAAAAAAAACTATATAGATTTATAATTATATATATAACTATATAGATATATAACTATATTTAACAAATTAACTATATATATATATATATATATTTAACTACAGGTATACACATATAAATACACATATATATATAACTATATATAAATCTTTACATATATGTATAACTATAGATGTATAACTTTATATAATTATATATATATGCACCTTTATATAACTTTATAGTTTTATATAAATATATATAACCATATATAACTGTATATAACTATATATAACTATATATAACTTTATATATATATACATAACTTTATATACCTATATATATAGTTATATATACAGCTATATATATAGCTATACATATATAACTATATATATAGCTATATATATAACTATATATATAACTATATGTATAACTATATATATTTATATTACTATATATAACTATATATATAACTCTATATATAACTATATATATAGTTACATATGTATATATATATAGATAATTAAATAACTATATATATATATATAACTATATATATATATATATATATGGGAGAGGTGTGTTTTATCATGGGAAAAACAGTGTGATATGATCATGTTATGTTCAATGATTTTCAATCTGATACAACATGATATAACCTAATGTAAGTCATGGCCGTAGTCGTTGGTTTTCCCTTTTCAAACAATCATATTATCCATCAGTAGTTGATGCTGAATGTGCAAGTGACACTAGGTAGAAGCAACGCGGCACGCAGATGGATGAACATCTGCAAGAGTCCCTTTCAGAGAATCTCTCTGTGCGAAGCAGCGAAATTTCAGAGATACATAGTACCAGGCGGTACTAATTTTTGTGGAGCTACAAGGAGAGGGATGAAATTCCGAACATTTTCAAAGTCCGAAGAACTCGACACCACGGCGCTTCCACGAGTGGACCTGGCTGGGCGCTAGTTCGAAAACGCGACGCCACCAGCGAAACGTTGTGGAATAAAGAATTGGAGGGAGTAGGTACCCTCTGGTAAATTAACATAGCTATGGAAAATCACCATTTTTGATGGGTAAATCATTTTCAATAGCTATGTTAAATTACCACAGGGTAACAAAGATATTGATAAATGATAAATCACAGTCTATACATTCAGAACCTACTGTATTTCACTGTTTCTATGAATTATTACATCGAAGTCCCCTTCAATATTTGCTATATATATATATAACACATGGATAGATGGGTCGATAGATGTTTGCGGACATGTTGATTTGCGGTTTTTTTAGAGCTTAGTTTTGCTTCCAGTACATCTCCATGTTTCCCCAGTGGCTTAGATTCAGCTACTGTCTGGACTATGTGTCCATGAATGCAATCTGATTACCTACATCTCACAGCTATGGCCATTTATTAGTTGTAACTACGTAATTAGTTATAAATGGGGTCCTAAGTACTTGTGATAGGTAAAGGGCCAGAACTGCAATGTCTATCTATGTCTATCATGCCATCTTCTGAATTGTCTGGATTTCTTCAGTTCTACAGAATTATTATGTTCATGTGTGGTTACATGATGTTGTTTCGGTAACTTTTCCTCCCCAACAATCACATGAGCAGTGCCCCATGCCCATTGCTTGTTGATGTTTACATGAGCAGTGCTCAAAACCCTGTGCCTAAACATACTGATTAGTCGAGAACTGGATACCTGTCCATGAGAACTGGATCATCTCCAATATTCAACAGGGGTTTTGAACACTGCTCACATGGAGTTACTAAATGCTGCGAAGGAGCCATGTGGAATCCCCACCAGCTAGCCATCTTCGTTGACCCGACTCCGTGATGATGGAATCACGATGCTTAGGACTAGGATTAATGGACTCATCCCATATTTCATGTTATTTTATCTGGTTGGTGGTTTGGAACATGTTTATTTTTCCATATATTGGGAATGTCATCATCCCAACTGACGAACTCCATCATTTTTCAGAGGGGTGGCGAAAAACCACCAACCAGTCATGTTATTTTAGCTAAGTGAACTAATATAATTTAGCTAGATTGATCTCTTTCTTGCATTGGACCTCATCATTTGTTGCTGATATCACCATTGGCACAATGCCTAGCTAGGTGTTCGTCTAGCCATGACCGTTGGTGGCTGTTTTCCCAGATTTCCCATACACAAAACTATGGGCCCATGACACGCAGCGCAGAAACATACACATCATACCTTCATGGTCCTGCATTTATGTGCACATGCATATACCTCTTTACACATACTACATATAGATACATACACACATGCGTCTATGTATGTATACATACACAATATCAATATATATATATATATATTATATTATACATATATATATATATATGTTGGGCAAAAATGCCCTTAAGATGGGCAAATCTCCACAAAGAATGATCGTTCACGCCATCCTATGGTCGACGTATAACCACCTTTGTTTGGAGGGTCGAGGAAGCCTAGGGTATATATATATATATATCAGATTTATATCATGTCATCCAAAGGGAACTGTTCATCAGCTTCGGCAAACACCAGGTCTGCTGACGTTCCTTCAATGCGTGGCAGGCTTGGTCATTAGCACGTTGCTGGACAGCATGACGTGTGACGACAAAACCTGACGCTAAGGTATTTTGTTTCAAGCCACAGGCGATGGTGACAACCAATGTGAGGAAACGTCCAGCAACAAGTGAGCAGCGGCTGCTAAACCCCTGCTGGTTGATGATTATTGGGGATTATACTACTGTACCCAATATATTGGGGATTCTAGTAATCCAATAGCGAAATCCCTATCAACCAACCAGTATAATGGAATGATAGAGGGATTTTGAACACTGCTCAAGTGGTGATGCTTACGCAAAAGTGGGTGCACCAATCGTATCACCACTTGTTGCAAAGATTTCGTGAAGTATAGCAATCATAGTATACTATCACCAATTGGAGCACCTGGATGGGTCATTGAAACGTTTCATGTTTTTCCTAGGGAATTTAGAAGCCGACCATTCCACCCATGGCGCAGGTGATAGTATATCAATGGACCCATCGAGGTACCCCCAATGAAGGTACAATGCACAATATTTCGGCCAAGTGTTTCAAAAAACATAGGTCTTGCCGAGAGCCTAAGCTACAGTAGTTCGTAGTTACCTCCAATTTAGGTATTCTAGCTGAATTGAACCCTCACTACATGACGATCATGCAGTTTTCGAGCTACCATGGTCGCAGAGTTGTGCAAGCTGCTTGCAAGCCTCAACGTGCCATTTTTCCTGGCCTTTTTGGGAGTTGTTGTTTTTCAAGTGGGAACACTGGGAACTGCAAATTGGTTTGCAGACCAAAGAATAAAACTATACATATTTGTTGCTTAAGACATCAGTTGATCACGACCTCTTGGAGGGTATCAGGTTTACTGTCCAGTGGCCAATTCTGCTGGGGTCTCAATTTGTTTTGTCATGTCACGTTTCGGAGTAAGCAGCAGCAGATAGTAGTACGATTGATGATACGATTGATGAGAGGACAGAATTGTTGAATTATTTCCAAACAAGTGATGATGCATGTCATTTACATACACTTATTGATGATTATTGATAGAACACTACTGCTCCATTTTTTGTCGATGGCCGTAGACCCGACCTCACGTGAGGTTGTGCCGGGGCTTTCTGCAAGACGAGAGCGTCAGCGTCGAGTTGCGACAAGAGGTCTACTTGCACCTTTGGCTTTTGAATAAATACGTGGTTCAATGCTGGTTTAAGTTGTTTTGTTTCAACAGAAGATGTATAGTTTTTCATTTGTTATTGTAAACAACATGAATGTCACCATTTTCAAATGAGGTTTCATCAAGAGAAAAAATGGTCTGAACCAGCCAACAGGGACATTCAACTGTATTCAACTATCATGAAATATGTCTTCATTGGGAATGCTAGGCTTAATTCTTTGTCAGAACAGGAGGACATTTATACTGCACAGCATCGAATTGTCGTCTAAGGTCGGGGGATGATTGACCTGAATTCACCGAAATAGATGATAGTTTTCCAGGGCCCGCTTTTTCATGTTGTAATAATATTCATAAACTATAGACTATGGGAATTGCTTCACTGGGGGGTTTATGACATCAATTGTTTCCATGGGAAATCTACCAGAAAGTCCAAAGGTTTGCAGATTTTTTTGAGGCTCTAGAGGTATATCGGAATCCTTCATAGAGTTTAATGTGGTTTCCATAGTCATGGAGGTACCCCTAAAAATCGCTGATTGGTTTATTTATGTTTATTTCATGGAAAATCCCATGAAGGTGTGGTTAAAACAATCATAAACCATCCCCAGTTTATCACCATTTTTGATAGGTGCTATAAACCCTTCCCAAATGGGATGCTGATCCCCAGTTTATCACCATCAATGGGTTGTATGAACCATAAAACATGGGGTGGTTTATTGGCATTGTTTTAACCACATTTTTCTGATTTTTCCAATTGATTTTTCCCATGGTAAAGATGTCCACGAAGTTCGGGCACGGGCTGATGTCCCAATTTACGAAATAGGGGGATGTTGAGAATCTAAAGAAAAGCAAAGGCAAATATATGGGATAACTTAATGGATAACATGTAATCATATCCTTATCATTAGACCGAAACTGTTTCAGCAACTAGAATTGGCAACTAGACTTCAGTAATTTCAGCATCTAGAATTGGCTTGCAGCAACTTGATTTGTTGATGGCGCTGCCCTTCTCCGCACGCTTCAGCCTGAGCCAGAATTTTTTGTGATCCCAAGGGTGTAATTTCCGGTAATCCAACATGGCAATTAAACATCCCTTATATACCCATAAGGTAAATTTCCAGTTTATAAGAACTGTTAGTTTACTATACCAAGGGTATATTCTAGTTATAAGTTGGAACAGTTTATGTTCGCAAACTGTTCTTATACCCTATCGTAAACGTTTACAGTTTGCGAACTGGAAAATCACCATCTTTAAACGCGGTAAATCAACGACCTAAATGGACCATGGCTTCAATAGCAAACTGTTAAATTACCAGAGGGTATCTAGATTATTTTCTCATTTAAACATGTTTTTTTTGGGGGGTCCAAGTGCCATGTTTGATTACCGCCAGAGGGTATATTGATGTATATTCCATCACCAAAAGTCCTTGGACGGGGACGGTTAAGATGCCTGACCCATGTGACGTCAAGTCGGTTGAATAACCTATATCCATACAGTTACCCTCTGGTAATTTAACATAGCTATTGAAAATGGCACATTTATAGTGGATTTACCCATTGAAAATGGTGATTCTCCATAGTTATGTTAGTTTACCAGAGGGTATGGCCCTTTACCAATTCGAAGTACTAAGTTACCCCATTTGTGGAATGTATGATCCTATTTATAACCACTTATAACTTTTAACCAATAAATGGCCATGGGCCACGACTGCAGGGATGGCTATCCACCCATAAGGATGCATCCCATTTTTTTGCCTCCCATTCGACGGATGACCAGAATCCATATAATACCATGTAATTTGACCCTAGCGCACATACAATGTGAGGCCCCCAAGATAGCTAAGTTCGTGCAAATAACTCCAATAACTATGGTTTATGGTACGCAACTAACTATAGTTACTGGGGCTTATAAACCAACTAACATCACTGGGGGGCCTCACATTGTACCCCCCCTTGCCTTCTGGAATGTCTGACTGGAGAAGTGAGTCCTTGTCCATGAGGAATTGGGATGCCAGACGTGCTGAGGTATTTTGGCACCTTTTCTCGAACGATTCTGACCATGTTTGAAACTCGGCTGACATTCACGATTCTGGCCATTGCTATTAGTGAAATAACTGGTTATTTCTATGGGATTATACATTCTAAAACCCAAATGCTCCATGTATGGTATATTTACCAACATTTACCCTAAAAATCACCCAGTCATGTAGGTAAATATACCAGCACCATGGAGCATATGGGACTGGTTATTTTTATGGGATTATACATTCTAAAATGGGGTGACTTGTCAGTACTTATAACGGATCTAACTGGGGCCATAACTGTTGCTATGTGGATGCCCATCCTCCATCCGATGGTCCATCATGGTCCCAAAGATGTGCAAATCCCCGCTAAAACATTTGTTATCATTGATGGTGGTTAGTAATGGTTAGTAATGGTTAATGATGGTTAATGATTGTTATATAATGGTTAATAATAATGGTTAATGACTGGTTGGTGGTGACTGGAACCATGGATTTTTATATAATTTTATGACTTTCCATTGAGTTGGGAATGGAATGATCATCCCAACTGACGAACTCCATCATTTTTCAGAGGGCTTGAAACCACCAACCAGTTTTAATATATGAATCGGGGAAGGGGTTGCTAACAACTATTTTTTAAAAAAAATAACGACCATCAATACCCGTTAAAACCCATTAATAACGATTATTTGATGATTATTAATATCCGTTTTAACCATCAATAACGACTATTGATAACCATTAATACACGTTTTAACATGATATAACTACAACTTCTGATAACCATTAACACCCGTCTTAATCACTAAAACAACGTCCTGGGCATGTGTTTTTTCCTATGGCGGAGCCAAGGAAATCCTCTTCGCCAACTGGGGCCCGCCATGCCGAATTTTGGTCGAAAACGTGAATGTGCCTCGGAAAATTTGATCTGATGGGGACCGATGGAAACCATACAATGTGAGGCCCCCCAGTGATGTTAGTTGGTTTATAAGCCCCAGTAACTATAGTATTTGCACCAACTGAACGCTATCGAACGGGGGCCTCACATTGTAGCTGGTTGGTGGTGACTGGAACCATGGATTTTTATGACTTTCCATTCAGTTGGGAATGTCAGCATCCCAACTGTGGGGATCCACAAGGCACCATAGGTTCCAGGACTTGGATGATTTGGGGTAGCCCTATTTTACTTCGGAAAGCTCCATCATCCCCCATACGGCAGCATGGCAGATGGAATGACCTCAAAGCATAGTGGACATCATCAGAAGTTGGGGATTCAAAAACATACCCAAATGCACCATGTATGGTATATTTACCAACATTTACCCTAAAAATCACCCAAATGTAGGTAAATATACTATACATGGAGCATATGGGATAGTGGACTAAAAGCCACTAGGTCATTCTATAGGTCTTGTATGTGTTGAAGTGTGCTAGGACCAAGTATGACCTGGCCATTCTGTAGTCATATTAATTGTGTCATAAGGAATGTTAGCAGGAAACTTGTTTTTAGATTAGACCTCAGGACTCAGCAAAGCACAGTGACACATTGCTAGTTGGTGGTCTCGAACAGTTTGCTAGGCTAACTTGCATTCATGATATCTATATATATATATGTATATATATATATACATCGCACAACAGTTACATGGGTGAACATAAACCTGCTTATAACTGGGCCACATTGTCAGGGATTATTGATCACCACCAACCCTTAACCGCAGGGCTAAGTCAACAGGGGTAAGTTTGCAGGTAAGGCCCCCGCTTCCGATAGCTAAGTTGACGCACATAACTTGGTTCACTCTTGGGTTTAAGGAGGATGTAACTGTACGTAGTTACAATCTGGTTGGTGGCTTGGAATATTTTATAATAATATTTCATATATTGGGAATATATGTCCCAACTGACGAACTCTTTTTTTTTTCAGAGGGGTAGGTATACCACCAACCAGCTGTAGTTATAATGGGATGTTTTGGGTTTATAAACCAAGAAACATAACTGAGGGGTCTCACCGATGGCACGTCAGCTCTTTGGCATTCTTTGGCTTCTGGATGGCCATGACGGGCAAGAAAAGTAAAGCCACCCAAAAAAAAATACACATATAAATCATGTAACATGCTACTCATAAGATATTTATGTTGCTATATTTGTCTGCGCAGATTGCAAAGGTTCCTTCGAAAGAAACTGAGTGGGTTACGTGATTTGTGTCGCTTTTCCAAGTTACTTTGTGTGTTCAAGATTCAACTGCCAGTTTTTTTTATACAAACACATCATCCGCCTGCAGTATGCACCTGGTGTTTAATCCTTTTGGTGTAGAGTGAGACTCAGTTTCTCAGTTGATTGCCCCTGTGGGCGGTACACGAGTCATACTGATTACTGGTTGGTGGTTTGGGACATGAATTGTATTTATCCATATATTGGGAATGTCATCATCCCAACTGACGAACTCCATCATGTTTCAGAGGGGTAGGTTGAAACCACCAACCAGATATAAATGGGTTATAATCCCATGAAAACAGTTCGATATAATACCACCAACAGAAACCATAGTTTTTTTAATGAAATTGGACTGTCCTGTTCATCAACGGTCCCAGTCAGATGTGAGTTCATCCCCTACAAACAAATATGTTTTCAGGAGGATACGTTTCATGATGTTTCACGGATTAAGCCGTGCATCAAACCCTTTTTGGCCACAGAACTGCAATTGTTTCACTATGATTTGTGGCAATGAAACAAGGTTTTTAACAAAATGATCCCATGAAATCACCATTTGTTCCTAGTTGAATCCCATTAGAATACCATTCAAACACCATCGAATCATCAAATTCCATTAAAACACCATTAGATCACCATTTGGAGATGTCCTAAAGTGGGGGTACCCCAGTTATCATCCAATTCAGATTGTTTTTTTTCCACTATAAAATGTCCAGCTATGGGTGTACCTCCATTTATGGAAATCCCCAAACCACTACAATGTGTGGCCCCAAGTTATGTTGTTTTATAGTAATCCCGTCTAATCGTTATTACTGCCATAGACCCTGTTCTAATATTTATAAGGAAATTATAAACCGCATTTTCGCTAGCGGCTAGCGTAAACGGGGGCCCCACCTTGTATGGTATGGGGTGAATCTAAACCAGCTTGTCTATCACAGGGGTCCACCTCTTAGCTGCTTGGTTTTGAAACAACCCACGGGTTTATATATGGGATCCCCCATGACTTACGAAACCTCCTCATAATGTTCTTATAATGATTTCTCCTGAACCAAGTATGTATTTATGTATATATACAATACATGTATTATATATATATACATACAATGTGAGGCCCCCCAGTTATAAGTGGGTTTATAAGCCCCAGTAACTATAGTTATAAGTACCATAAACCATAGTTATTGGAGTTATTTGCACCAACTTAGCTATCGAACGGAGGCCTCACATTGTATATATATATATATGTCTTAGTTTAAAACCTCGCAGTCTTGAGTCATTTGCCCCCCCAAAAAAAAGACATGGTCCATGTTCCGCAGGAGTGGTTCTCTATCTTTTTCCTCTTCTATCGCTGTGTCTTAGGCGGTACTCTTGGGATGATGCTGCGATGATGCTGAGTGAGACATAGTGAAACTAGAAAAAAACGTGTCCATAACTGGTACGAATCACTATATATATACATATATATATATACATAGCCACTATCATCCCACCAAGTAGTGATTAGTCAAGTAATGTTGAGACTATTAACCCACCAAAGGTTCCGTTTGTAGGAACAACAAACTGGTTGGTGGTTTGGAACATGATTTTTATGACTTTCCATATCTTGGGAATGTCATCATCCCAACTGACGAACTCCATCATTTTTCAGAGGTGCTGAAACCACCAACCAGTATATGATTAGTAGCATCATGAAACAATTCAGACAAGATCAACAATGAAATGTTGACATTCAATCAAGCATTTAGGGTGCTGCGGAATCATTGGACTGCAAAAACGCCAACTATTGAAATCGAGTTGCTGTTGCTGTTGGTAGCGGAATCCTAACAGTTGAAGTTTGTCAACAAACATGTTAAGACCCAACCCCAGATACTCCATGTATGGAATAGGTACCTACATTACCTCATTTTTATGGCCCAGTTTTGTAGGTAAATATTCCAGCAACATGGAACATCTGGGAATATGTGTGGTAATCGTAACCAACTGGTCCCATGTCGGTGGATTTGAATACGCTCATTAACCACAGCATTTGTTTTTTTTTTTTTAAATTATGCAGTTAATAATATTAGAACATCAAATATCATGGAACAACCACTAATATCAACAAATCATTAAGCAATCATTAAACAAATCTTTCAAATAGCATTAACCATTACAGAATCTTGAAAGAATCCGTTTGTTCGTTTCCCATGTTTCGTTCACGCGCTCCGTAACTGGCGAGGCTTTGCGGTGTTGAACGTGGTCAATGCAGTGTTTGATCCTGGGACAAAAAATCGATTTCTTGTCGATGACCTCTGGCATGTTATGGCGTGCTATGTTCATGGCTATTAGTTATATCTGCTTATTATTAGATATATTTATTAGTTATTGTAATGTTATTGTATGATCAATAGTGGTTATTGTATGATCAATAGTAATGTATTCTCGCACCAACATCGTCATGCATCTCTTACCATATTTCTCATGCCATATAGTTGGTGATGAATCCCCACTGTTGTTGCTCATATCCCTACCATATCTCCCAAGCACCTACAAATCGTACCATGTGAGGCCCAAGTTATGTTTTATCACTGCCATAAAACCCAGCAGTTAACCAAGTTACTCCAAGAAACTTAGCCCATCAGTTTCCTGAGGAACACAACTTCCATTACCCTCTGGTAATTTGTTACATAACTATGGAACATCACCATAGAAATAGTGCATTTTCCCATGAAAAATGGTGATTTTCCATAGTTTTTTGCTAACGTTCACCAGGCCGGGTAAATCACCTGGTTCTCTTGGCGATTTCTCGCCGCCTATTTTTCGCCACCTAACCCAAGGTGCAGCAGACCATGAAGACAGCCAACACCGATGAAGAGCTTGCCTTCAAACAGAAAGAAAAGGCGCGTGAAACACGGCGACACCAAGGGCGGGCCATCATACAGTTATGGCAGTTATGGCCCAACTAACAGTTGCACATGGGAATAAATAATGATCACAAACTTACAGTAAGTTTGCTTATAATCCCATCCAACCATAGTTAGAAACTCCACCCTTAAACCCTAGCTGTAGATTATTGATGATTGTAGTTATAAACCGAGCTATCTTGGGGGCCCCCCACTGCAGGGAATTCCAACATCCTTCCCAGGAAAAAAAGAATTGAAGGGAAAACGAAGGACACTGGTTACCCTCTGGTAAACATACAAAAAACTATGGAAAATCACATTTTTTAATGGGAAAACTGACTATTTCTATGGCCATTTTCAATAGCTTTTTGTAGGTTTACCAGAGGGTATATAATTTTCCGGCAAAAAACTTGGAGATGTCATGAGAAAATCTTGGAAATCTCCTGGGAAACTGATGCTTTTTTTCTGTGGGAAAATCCGAGGGTTTCCATAAAGGGAGATACCCCCATAGCTGGATGGTTTATTTCATGGACAATCCTATTCAAATTGGATGATTTGGGGGTACCCCGATTTTTTCAGGAAACCTCCATATCGCATCTGGCAGCCAGCTGAAGGTGATTGTTTTCGCCGGAAATCCAGGGGGAATCGGAAAATCTTCTGTTTTACTACGGCTACAGGAAACCTTTTTTCTTACACATATCATATATATATATATATATATATATACATATATGTATATATATATACATATATATATATACATAAATATACACATATATATATATATATACATATGGTTGCGATCGAAAACGGGAGATAGCTCCTTTTTTTTGTTTGAAGTGGACAATTATTATCACCCACAAGATTATTGGGTTCCCAGTGTTGAGACAACTGTTTTCCCCAATTTCCAGTGGGATTTGTATCGCTGATTCAGGATATAGCGCTCTACACGCGCAAAGTCACTTGGCATATCAGATATCACTTGGCAAATAAGCAGCAGTGATCTACAATGGGATAAACAAAGGAGATTGAATTAATGCTGGTTGGTGGTTTCATTTGTTTTATTTTCCATAATATATGGGATAATCCTTCCCATTGACTAACATTTTTCAACATGATTATTGCACAACCAACCAGATAAACAAAGGAGATTGAATTCATGGGATGGTGTTTATCATCAATCACTATTAGCCAGTATTAACCACTAGTAGCCATCATTTAGCCATTATTTACCATTAAGTTATAGTTATACCAACTATTCCCATAGAAATAACCAGTTAAATCATAATAACAGTTACTTAAAGCCATTAATAACCAGTAATTCATCCCAGTTTTAAGGGGGATTTACGTTTATCAAGAAATTATGATCTGTCGAGATTTTCTTCCTCGGATCTCTGGGGGCTTTCTGATTGAAATGTGCCCCCGGACTGGAGAGCGTTCAGTTGGTGAACATAACTACAATAACTAGGGTCTATGGACGATGTGTATATAATAATATATATATATACATACCGACGGACTGAAACTTAGAATGCGCGGCAGGTTTTCAAGTGTCCCTTTTTCGTAAACTTAGAATGCGGCGCAGCCCCGGGCGGCGACCAGACAGTTAGAATGCTGACCCAAAGTGTTTAGATTGAGATAGATAAAGATATACTGAAATGACGGATGGGGCATCATGGAGCATTCTAACTGTCTGTAAACTACTCTCAGGAAAGGAGCGTAGCATTCGAAGTTTCAGTCCGTCGGTGTGTGTATATATGGTCCCGTCCTCCGTCTCTCCACCCCCCCCCCTCCCCCCCCCCCATGGGTGGGTCCCCAGGTAGCAGCCCCAATTCCCTTCTATTTGCAAGCTATTGGCAGCATTTCTGAGGTCCAGCTTCGTATTTGCTAGGTCTTTGCAGCATTTCTGACTACCAGCCTCGCATTTACTAGGTACATGCTACCTTTTAGGCGACCTACGTAGCACACATACGCCTTCAAAGTACCTACGTGCTACCTATAGTCATATATACATGTGCTATGCATCTACTGTATCTACTTCCTACTTACTACCTGTGTACTCTCACAACACTACCTGTGTTTAACATATACCGTACCTACCATACATGTCAATGATGCCATGCATACCATACCTATCATATCTATCATACATACCATACATACCATACATACCATACATACCATACACATGAAATGTAATTACCACACCTACCATACATACAATAGCAAACATACATGCCATACATACCATACCTACCTTACATAGGAAATATTCCATACCCATCATAGTAACAATACATACCATACAGACCATACATACTGTCATATCAAACATACCATACCCAACAGACTTACATACCATACCTACCATCCATACAATACCAACCACTCATGCCATACATACCATACCTACCATACATACCAAACATACCATACTTTCCAAACATGCCATACCAGACCGACCACACACACCATAACATACCAACATACCATACCACACCCCCACCACACCACAGGGGGGGGGGGGGACAGTACCACACCCCCACCACGCCACAGGGGGGGAGGGGGACAGTGCTGGGTCCCCAGGTAGCACCCCCCTTCCCTTCTATTTGCAAGCTATTGGCAGCATTTCTGAGGTCCAGCTTCGTATTTGCTAGGTCTTTGCAGCATTTCTGACTACCAGCCGCGCATTTACTAGGTACATGCTACCTTTTAGGCGACCTGCGTAGCACACATACTCCTTCAAAGTATCTACGTGCTACCTATAGTCATATATACATGTGCTATGCATCTACTGTATCTACTTCCTACTTACTACCTGTGTACTCTGACAACACTACCTGTGTTTAACATATACCGTACCTACCATACATGTCAATGATGCCATGCATACAATACCTATCATATCTATCATGCATACCATACATACCATGCATACCATACATACCGTACATACCATACATATGAAATGTAATTACCACACCTACCATACATACAATAGCAAACATACATGCCATACATACCGTACCTACCTACATAAGAAATATCCCATACCCATAATTGTAATCATACATACCATACAGACCATACATACTGTCATATCAAACATACCATACCCAACAGACTTACATACCATACCTACCATCCATACAATACCAACCACTCATGCCATATATACCATACCTACCATACATACCAAACATACCATACTTTCCAAACATGCCATACCAGACCGACCATACACACCATACATACCCAACATACCATACCACACCCCCACCACACCACAGGGGGGGGAGGGGGAAGATCTCATATGGGGCCAGTATATGGGACCCATCCCATGTGGGGGGGGGGAGGGGGGGGTGGCAGGGCCTGGTGCATATATACTGTACATATATTAAAAAAGATAAATATATAGATACGTGTCAAAAAAAAAACATGGCCTCAGGGAACCTCATTGGGTGCAAGGTACATGGTCCGGCACTAGCATATTCTAGCATGGATGGGTGGGTTTGCATCATGTTTTCAACAAAAACTTTCTATATACATACCAAGTATGTATGTTTCCAGAAAAACACCAGGGAACACATGAGTTGTGGGGTACAATTGTCTGCACAACCAAGTATGTAACGTATATATATATATATATTCTCAAACAGGTACATTCATATACCCAGAACCTCCAAATACCCTGAAAAATTGCTAAAACTATGAAAATTATGTGGTAAACTACCTTTTTTATGGTGACTTGGAGGGTCTAGGATATATATGCGTTTCTGCCTGGAGAAAATATACCCTTGGAGGCATTCTAACTGTTGATTGCCGAATAGCTTCATCCTAGGTGGGGGGGGAGGCATTCGAAGTTCTGAAATGCTGGTAAAATGCAATGTTCCAGTTTTGCCGTTTAAAAAAAAACATATAAACATCTTTTCCAATCAGTGACAGTTGCAGGCATTCCAGCTAGCGGCCCATCTAGGAGATAAAACAAAGGTATTTATCAATGATGGGGATCCTTTACTAAAGCCACATTCTAACTGTCTGTTCAACACCATTATTGGCTGGGTGTGTCCTCTTTTCCCAGAAGCCTATCTACCTCAGGTATGTGTCCAAAATCGCAATTTTTGTACCCGAAACTCACTTTTGTCAAGGTTATCGAATGGGGAAAGCGAGTAAAAGTACCCAGACCTGCAAAGTGCACAAAAAATAATGTGATATTATGATATTCTCAAACAGGTACATTCATATACCCACAACCTCCAAATACCCTGAAAAATTGCAAAAACTATGAAAATTATGTGGTAAACTACCTTTTTTATGGTGACTTGGAGGGTCTAGGATATATATGTGTTTTTCTGCCTGGAGAAAATATACCCTTGGAGGCATTCTAACTGTTGATTGCCGAATAGCTTCATCCTAGGTGGGGGGGAGGCATTCGAAGTTCTGAAATGCTGGTAAAATGCAATTTTCCAGTTTTGCCGTTAAAAAAAAACACATATAAACATCTTTTCCAATCAGTGACAGTTGCAGGCATTCCAGCTAGCGGCCCATCTAGGAGATAAAACAAAGGTATTTATCAATGATGGGGATCCTTTACTAAAGCCACATTCTAACTGTCTGTTCAACACCATTAGTGGCTGGGTGTGTCCTCTTTTCCCAGAAGCCTATCTACCTCAGGTATGTGTCCAAAATCGCAATTTTTGTACGGGAAACTCACTTTTGTCAAGGTTATCGAATGGGGAAAGCGAGTAAAAGTGCCTTTGGGCTGCCCGTTGGTTCATTGAAACTTTCCATGGAATCTTTACCCAGACCTGCAAAATGCACAAAAAATAATCTGATATTCTCAAACAGGTACATTCATATACCCAGAGCCTCCAAATACCCTGAACAATTGCTAAAACTATGAAAATTATGTAAACTACATTTTTTATGGTGACTTGGAGGGTCTAGGATATATATGTGTTTCTGCCTGGAAAAAAAACATATGTCCTTGGAGGCATTCTAACTGTTGATTGCCGAATAGCTTCATCCTAGGTGGGGGGAGGCATTCTAGGTTCTGAAATGCTGGTAAAATGCAATTTTCCAGTTTTGCCGTTAAAAAAAAAACATATAAATATCTTTCCCAATCAGTGACAGTTACAGGCATTCCAGCTAGCGGCCCATCTAGGAGATAAAACAAAGGTATTTATCAATGATGGGGATCCTTTACTAAAGCCACATTCTCACTGTCTGTTCAACACCATTAGTGGCTGGGTGTGTCCTCTTTTCCCAGAAGCCTATCTACCTCAGGTATGTGTCCAAAATCGCAATTTTTGTACGGGAAGCTCACTTTTGTCAAGGTTATCGAATGGGGAAAGCGAGTAAAAGTGCCTTTGGGCTGCCTGTTGGTTCATTGAAACTTTTCATGGAATCTTTACCCAGACCTGCAAAATGCACAAAAAATAATGTGATATTCTCAAACAGGTACATTCATATACCCAGAACCTCCAAATACCCTGAAAAGTTGCTAAAACTATGAAAATTATGTGGTAAACTACCTTTTTTATGGTGACTTGGAGGGTCTAGGATATATATGTGTTTCTGCCTGGAAAAAACATATGTCCTTGGAGGCATTCTAACTGTTGATTGCCGAATAGCTTCATCCTAGGTGGGGGGGAGGCATTCAAAGTTCTGAAATGCTGGTAAAATGCAATTTTCAGTTTTGCCGTTTAAAAAAAATATATAAACATCTTTTCCAATCAGTGACAGTTACAGGCATTCCAGCTAGCGGCCCATCTAGGAGATAAAACAAAGGTATTTATCAATGATGGGGATCCTTTACTAAAGCCACATTCTAACTGTCTGTTCAACACCATTAGCGGCTGGGTGTGTCCTCTTTTCCCAGAAGCTTATCTACCTCAGGTATGTGTCCAAAATCGCAATTTTTGTACCCGAAACTCACTTTTGCCAAGGTTATCGAATGGGGAAAGCGAGTAAAAGTACCCAGACCTGCAAAGTGCACAAAAAATAATGTGATATTATGATATTCTCAAACAGGTACATTCATATACCCAGAACCTCCAAATACCCTGAAAAATTGCTAAAAACTATGAAAATTATGTGGTAAACTACCTTTTTTATGGTGACTTGGAGGGTCTAGGATATATATGTGTTTCTGCCTGGAGAAAATATGCCCTTGGAGGCATTCTAACTGTTGATTGCCGAATAGCTTCATCCTAGGTGGGGGGGAGGCATTCAAAGTTCTGAAATGCTGGTAAAATGCAATTTTCCAGTTTTGCCGTTTAAAAAAAACATATAAACATCTTTTCCAATCAGTGACAGTTACAGGCATTCCAGCTAGCGGCCCATCTAGGAGATAAAACAAAGGTATTTATCAATGATGGGGATCCTTTACTAAAGCCACATTCTAACTGTCTGTTCAACACCATTAGCGGCTGGGTGTGTCCTCTTTTCCCAGAAGCCTATCTACCTCAGGTATGTGTCCAAAATCGCAATTTTTGTACCCGAAACTCACTTTTGTCAAGGTTATCGAATGGGGAAAGCGAGTAAAAGTACCCAGACCTGCAAAGTGCACAAAAAATAATGTGATATTATGATATTCTCAAACAGGTACATTCATATACCCAGAACCTCCGATTACCCTGAAAAAATGAAATAAAAAATAAAAAATAATGTGGTAAACTACCTTTTTTATGGTGACTTGGAGGGTCTAGGATATATATATATATATATATGTGAATATTTATATATAATTATATATATATGTGTTTCTGCCTGGAAAAAAAATACCCTTGGAGACATTCCAACTGTTGATTGCCGAATAGCTTCATCCTAGGTGGGGGGGGGCATTCAAAGTTCTGAAATGCTGGTAAAATGCAATTTTCCAGTTTTGCCGTTTAAAAAAAACATCTTTTCCAATCAGTGACAGTTACAGGCATTCCAGCTAGTGGCCCATCTAGGAGATAAAACAAAGGTATTTATCAATGATGGGGATCCTTTACTAAAGCCACATTCTAACTGTCTGTTCAACACCATTAGTGGCTGGGTGTGTCCTCTTTTCCCAGAAGCCTATCTACCTCAGGTATGTGTCCAAAATCGCAATTTTTGTACCCGAAACTCACTTTTGTCAAGGTTATCGAATGGGGAAAGCGAGTAAAAGTGCCTTTGGGCTGCCTGTTGGTTCATTGAAACTTTTCATAGAATCTTTACCCAGACCTGCAAAATGCACAAAAAATAATGTGATATTCTCAAACAGGTACATTCATATACCCAGAACCTCCAAATACCCTGAAAAATTGCAAAAACTATGAAAATTATGTGGTAAACTACCTTTTTCATGGTGACTTGGAGGGTCTAGGATATATATGTGTTTCTGCCTGGAAAAAAACATATGTCCTTGGAGGCATTCTAACTGTTGATTGCCGAATAGCTTCATCCTAGGTGGGGGGACGCATTCTAAGTTCCGAAATGCTGGTAAAATGCAATTTTTCAGTTTTGCACGTGTGGAGTGCCGCTTCCAAGTGCGCATTCTAAGTTTCAGTCCGTCGATATATATATATATATGTATATGTATATATATATATATACATATGTATACTGTACTTAACTGTAACTAGGGGACCCACCTCGAAGATCATCGAACTATTTGGGATATTGCAGCAAGCCATGGAGCTGAGGCTTTTGTGTATCGAATAGAAGCTATAGATTTACACTCTGGTTATTTAACAGTTTGCTTTGGAACATTGCCCATTTATAGATGATAAGCATGATTCTGTACCTGTTCATACAGTTATGACCCTAACATTCATAAATGGAATTATAACTTCTAAGATTAGTTGGTAATATGTATATATATATATATAGTTATATATACACATATCGTTGTAAACCCATAAATAATTATTATATAGTGGGGCCATAACTGTAGCATGGTGACTTTCCCGGCTAGATCTGAGTTTTTCAGTTCACGTGGCCCAAGGTGATGTTTTTTTGATACCTAATGGAAATTGAAGGGTTGATGATGGTCAAAAACCCTTGATGAATGATAAAGTTGTGATATAGTTGATAAATTATGTTTGTTTAATTATTGCAGATGAAATTGTTAATATTGTGAATTCTTGGGATAGATAAATGATGGTTAGTTGATGGTTTGCACTGCCTTCTTAATTGGCCTGCTGATCTTATTCGTGTGGTGCCTTGCAATGTGACGTCGGAGGCAGCCAGATTCTTCTGGGACATTATTGGACCACAACTGGAAAACCTGAGGGGGGTTGTAAACGTTGGCAAATATATGTGACACAGAGGAACAAAAAACATGGAGCCTATGGGATATAGTATGATTCAATGATTCATGCATGATTATGGGGAATGGGGACTTGAAACTAGTACTTCTACTGTTCCAACGCGGACCCATTGGCAGGTTGTTTTGT
Organism: Cladocopium goreaui; assembly: GCA_947184155.2. NCBI lineage: Eukaryota > Dinophyceae > Suessiales > Symbiodiniaceae > Cladocopium > Cladocopium goreaui. The sequence goes on from CAMXCT020003813.1 coordinate 278,568, forward strand.
TTCCCTTCCAAGAAGGTTTTGCCCTGCACAGCACTCCTTCTTCCATCAGCTGAATGTTTTTGTTTTTTTTCTGCCAGCCCTTCTGATGGAGGAATGTGTCGCTAGGTACCTCTGCTATAGGTACCTCTGAGCACATCAGGAATTCCCGCTTTTAAGGATGATCGAAGTGGCTAAGCTTGGCCATGATTGTGATCAATCATATTGTTAAAGCATTGAGTCGAGGTTGTCGCTATTTTCCAACAACCAATGCTAATTTGGTTTGCAAACATGGGAATATGTCACATGTGAACATAGCTTCACCTGGTGAATGAGCCGACCCCCGATGATTTAAGGCGCACCGTTTTGTTTTTTACTACCAAGTGTACCCTCTGTTAAACTAACATAACTATGGAAAATCATCATTTTCAATTGGTAAATCCACTATAAATGGCCATGTTCAATAGCAAACTGTTGAATTACCAGAGGGTACCAGAAATTAGAGCAACAGCACGCCGCCATGCAGGTGAAGAACCTCTTCCAAACCATGGACCAATCAGGAGGGCAGCTGAGATTTTCCACATGTTTCCAGCCTAAAAAAGGGCTGATGATCCGACGTGACCTTTTTGTTTTGGGATGAGTTGGAACCACCAACCAGCCCAAGTTACTCATATTTACTCATAGTATATATATACATATATATATGTATGTATGTATGTATATATATATATAATATACATATGTATATAGATATACATATATACACACGTGTATATATATATGAGTGGGAATGTGTGGGCAAATGAGCTAAACCCGATACCATTCTCACTATCCCCAAGTGTGATGGCTGAGGTAAAAAGACCGGCTTGCTTCAACCAACTGGGCAATGTCCAGAACCCTTGGTGGTTAATTATGGGTGGACTGTAGTACACGCATCATATTGGCAATGATCATAATGCATTAGGGAAATCCCTATTAAACAAACAGGTTACTGTAACAGAATGACAGAGGGTTTTGGACACTGCTGAAGTGCGTAAATTAAAGCCACAAGTGGGGGAAGTGGTTATTTTCCCTGCATGTGTGCCAATTGTCCCCCCAGACGTATCTAGGCTTCGAATCTTGCAATGGTTAGTTGATGGATATAGGGGGATTTAACCTTCAACTATGGGATTTGAATGGGTCTCAATAATCTAATCATCAAAAAATGTACCATCTGGTAAATTAGCATAGACCCTGAAAATCACCAATTTAGTGGAAACTAATCTTCCAACCCCTATCTGCCAGGGTCTATGTTAATTTACTGGAGGGTAGATTTGTCATTGATAAATCATAACTAGTTGAGGCTTGATGGGCCGATGGGTGAATATGGGCGCGGCCTATGGAGCTATGTGCTACTGTGAATTATGACATAGCTGACATAGCCCATACCCGGACAACAAACCAACGCAAGCGGATGGGATCTCCGTTTGTTTTCATGGCATTAAAACGAAACGTTTCGATTTGTTTCCAGCCATCAACTTATTTAGACCGTCAGTTTACCAAAACATGTCAAAAGTACCCTTTGGTCTAAAGCGAATCGAACATCCTAGTGTTTTGTTTTTTTGTTTAATCTGTGTTTAATAGGAAAATCATTTGTTTAATATGTGTTTAATAGGACATTCATCTATAAATGGGAACATCATGGAAGATTTTCCTGCAGATGACCGGAGGGTACCGGTATGTACCGGTGATCGGTGGCCAGGAGATGGCGCGATCAATTTGGAGGAGTTTGCAAAACTGGTGTCACTTAGCTCAGTTTACAAACAATGTGAGGCCCCCGTTCGATAGCTAAGTTGGTATATAACTCCAATAACTATGGCTTATGGTACTTATAACTCATAACTATAGTTACTGGGGCTTATACACCAACTTATAACATTGAAGGAATCATATGGGTACAGGATGGGGCCCCCAGTCGATAGCGTTCAGTTGCCTTGTTTCAGTGGCTGAATTCTATGGTTTATGGTAGATATAACGAACTAGGATGGGGCCCCACAGTGATGTTTGTTGGTTTATAAAGCCCTAAAGCCTATAGTTATTTGCGTATCATAAACCCTGGTTGTTGTAGTTATAAACCAACTTTGTATGAAACACCTATATATTTATAAATAAATCAGCCATGTCTGGGAATGGTAAACATACCAGTTTATACCACCTATTTATGGTGAGTTGATGCATATAATGTGGGTAAAACACCTATTTATGGATATTTATGGTTTATATCATATCACCCATTTATGAAGATTATTATTGGGGATGATACTACCTAGTATAGGGGATGATACTACCTATAGCGAAAATGTGTTTTATAAATACGTTATAAATATTGTAACAGGGTCTATGGCAGTAACAACTATTAGACGGGATTATTATAAACTATCATAACTTGGGGCCACACATTGTAGTTGTGTGGGGGTTTGCATAGTCATGGGGGTACCCCCAAATGGATGGTTTAGAATTGAAAATCATATTAATTAAAATTGATGATTTGGGCGTGCCCCCATTTTAGGAAACCACCATCAGAACCCTGGTACCTGGCTGTGAACCCAAAAAATGGCTTGTAAATGGATGTTCACCCCGCAACATATAGCAAAACAGGTTTTGATACATCATCATATGTGAACAAATAAACGCTGAATGAACTAAATGTCTTCTGGGGCACTGACTGTGATGAAAAAAATAGATCATCACGATGGGTTTATCCTTATGGTAATGTTCGTTTGGTAGTGTGGGGAAGCAATCCGAAATGACAATGTTCTTTAGGTATACCCTGCGGAATAGATTGCGACAATTGATTGATTGATTTATTGATTGATTGATTCATTCATTGGTTGGTTGATTGATTGATTGATTGGAACATCCACTAAACCCCCTTCACGTGCAAAATTCACCCTTGATTTTTCTCATGTTTTCTCTAGATGGAATATTTTGGACATATTTCCATGCTGCTCAGTTTGGCTTAGTCACCCCTTATTTTCTCCAGGTCAATTCCAGAAATATGCCACAAAAAAGTAATTTGAGAGGGGGGTTACTTGGGGGACGGAGTATTTGGAATTTCATGATGCACATGTATATAATATGCACTCCATGTGTACACAGCATGTATGTATATATATATAAATATCTGGTTTGTGGTTTGGAACATGAATTTTATTTTTCCATATATTCGGAATGTCATCATCCCAACTGACTTTCATGTGTTTTTTTCAGAGGGGTAGGTATACCACCAACCATATACATATATATAATATTATACTTAAACGCAGTGCATACCCTCTGGTAAACTAACATAACTATGGAACATCACCATTTTCAATGGGTAAATCCACTATAAATGTGCCATCTTCAATAGCTATGTTAAATTACCAGAGGGTATATTAATACACGCATGTTTGGATGAACTAGAACGACCACAAAAGGATGTAAGTGAAAAGGATGGGGACAGTTTGGGTGCTGGGCCCCCGGTCTTGTGACAGGTTGAAAATTTAGCATGTTCCTACATGTGTGGCGTCACAGGAATGATGCTTGGTGAAATCATATATAATTTATCTAAATATATAGATATATACATACATACATGTAATTAGGAAACAACACAGAATTACCTCATGAACGAACTTTTGCAGTGTGAAACAACCTGAAATGGGCGGCTAGGTTTAGTTCATGTATGCCCCAAGGTGAAAGCTGGTTTGCAAATTCCCCCTAGTACCAATGACTATCATAACTTGAGTCAACCCATTTATAAACCACCTTGCTTGTATGTAGATATATATATATATAATATCCTCATTATATATGTATACATATATGATATCATCATATCCGCATGCCAATGTTGTCGGTTGTGGTTGGTTCCAATGGTTTTTACGCGAGAAATCCTGCCCTGGTCAGCCAGGAAATCGCCCAAACTCAAGTTCTGGATGAGCCAGCTGGAGTTAGAGTGACCTGGAAAGAAAAGGACCTGGGAGAGGTTAGGAAAGTTAGAGTGAGACAACATAGGGTGGTGCCCCAGTTTGTTAACTGATTTATAGGGATTTATAGAGATTTATAGGGATTTAATGGGATTTAATTGGATTTATAGCTGATTTATGATAGCTAAGTTGATGAGCAGGACAGTCCAATTTCACGATGCTTTTTGTTGGTGATATATCGAACTAGTTAATGGATGTTAATGGCATTATAAGCCATTTATAACTGGGGGGGGGGCATCACCTTGCAGGGAGAGAGTGAGACTGGGGGCGTCCTACTGGGAAGCGTCAGATTTTGCATCAGAGGCATACCCGAAAAAACGGCACTTGAATGAACTTTCCCTGCCTGTGAAACAAACAAAGAATATCCATACAATGTGGGGCCCCCTGGATAGCCAAGTTGGTGAACATAACTCCAACTATTGTTTATGATATCCATAACTATAGTTGATTGGCTTTATCAACCAACTTAGCTACCTAGGGGGCCCACATTGTCATACTGATGATTTTTAGTGATTTCAGTGGTCCGGAAAATCAGGATTTGCGCCCTGTGAAAGGTACCATGATTTGCTGAGCTTGTTTGAATTCCTGGACAATGGCGACACTTGACTGGATTGCTTGGTGAGTGGGTCGTTGCTTGGTGGTGGTTGCTTAGTCTATAAAATATAGACTGTAAAAATCAAATATGAATACAAGATAATACAAGTAATAAGTAATATATATATATATATAAGGTTCCTTTTTCATGGAGTTCAAATTCTCCATTCGAATCCCGATTTTGCAGTTCTTATTGGTAAATGGTGCTGCTTTCACTTGGGGATGACTGTGGAGCGATGGGATTTGGCGAACTGTTCAGGTGAAATACTGCAATTTATCCAGATCATGTCAGACAACATCATGCACAATCTATGGATCCATGTTTTGGAAGGTGTTGAAATATTATTCATATTTATGTATATATATATATATTAAATGAACGGAACAGATTTAAATCCGACCAGTTTGGTGCATTTCACACTATTTCACATGGGCCCAGATATGTATATTGTTTGGCGCAAAGCTTTTTTTAGGAATTACGAGGCAAAACCTTTGCCATGTGCACCATGTCTATGTCTCAGGGTGCAAAGTGTGAGACATGTGGTCAAGTGAAATTGATTTCGGGTTTTTAACCACCCCCCACTTATGTCACCTTCGTGGGAGTTCCCATTATTTGCAGAGGATGCATCTCCCCCGTGGTTGATATAGCCTTGGTAAGAATTCCAGGGCTATACGTCGTCTTTTGGGACACGGCTTTGCGGCGTTTTTGGGGAAATGGCGCAACAGAACTGCAACAGGAACTGCAAAAGGATCGTTCTTCGCAACTTCGAGAAGTCCTTAGATGCCCATATGCTCCATGTATAGTAGATTTACCTACATTTGGGTGATTTTTAGGGTAAATGTTGGTAAATATACCATACATGGAGCATTTGGGATGGATGATGCAAATAGAACTCGCCAATTCAACAGCTACAGAAGACATCTTGAATGCCAAAGAAAACAGGCATTCAATGCCTGAGATCCTTCGCGCAAGATACATCGCAAGCAGATCAAAGCCGCTCCACAGGTCGTAACTTCATGTAACTTCACCACGGCACAGATATACTCGAAGCTTCACCCTGTGTACTAAATGGATAGCTCAGATATGGAAGTTGCTATGTGTGGAATAGTTATAAGTGCGGTGATATCTTGGCTATGCTTATTCTACAGAATGTAGATGAGTCCTATGTAGGTGTCCCGTCGTTGCCACCAAAGACACTATAGAACTCAGGTTCGATGATGGTTTCAACTCACAGCGTAGTATCATGCCTTGGATTTGCTTAAGCCCTTCAGAACAAGATATGGCTGTGGGTCAAAAACCATGGTGCCGTGCTGACCCTCAAACTAGCCGGTGCTCATGAATGTTCAATAGATATGGCGTAGTTTGTCTTACGCCACCCCCATTTGTGCCGTGGTCGAAAGATGTGGTAATTCTTTGGCGGATACCGCCGCTGGTCAAGCTCTTGTTCGTATTCCAGACCTATGTAAGGAATGGATTGAAGATTCCAAAACTAGGCATATGAATGAACAGGAAGCGTTGAAAATAACTTTGTCCTACCTAGCACAATGAATTCTTGAAAGACAGAAACTGCTTAAAAGCAAGAATTCAACAACTGAATATGTCCGTGGTGGACAGGCCACTGGTGATGATGCGTGGGCTATTTTGCACGATGTATATCGTGTCCCAACTACCTGAATGACACAAGATGCTCTGCCAATTGAAAGAGCACAAGCGAACTTGCAAGGAACCAATTTTGCATTTCGGCTGTGGGCATGGCTACAGACCCTGGAGTGGCCTGATCACTCTGTACACTCACAGGAACCTTTCGCCTGGGGCATCTCGTGGCTGGAACTCCTATTATTTTTTTTAGTTATCACGAGTACCATGCCTCCAATCCGCGTCTCCGGACAAGGAAGTAAATCTATTTATGTTAACTACTTTTCCGTTGAGGCTGAGGCACTTCCACCACGGAAAAAGCATGCTTCTGTTATGTGTTTGATTTTTGTCAACGCTTTGCAAACTCTCAAAAACATATCAGGCAAAGATATTTTGCCGACTTTTGATACCTCGGGTTGCTCATCGCTGCGGAGATTGGGGTATCAGACTAATGCCCAAGGGTTAAAGATACGCCCCATTTTACAAAGAAACGCTGCAACTTTATTAGAGCTCAAAAGATTTTTAAATTTGGCCAGCCCTAAAAACGTCATGAGCTCCAAAAACCTTTGAATCCACCTTCCTTGCAAATTGATGATGTGGCTGAAGATAGTGCGAGGCAGCGTTTCGCAAATTACATGAGACTGCAAAAGAGGAACGCTAGGGGTGCTTAAATCCCCCGCCGCCCCTTCAAAAAAAAAAAGGAGGTTGCCTACTTTGGCACTTGAAAATCTGGTCGTGCCTTGCGATTCCTCACCCTTCCTATTCTGTTTTGATTCCCACTTCCCTTTGGGTTAAATTTTGCGACGCTACAATTATGTGCATGATGCATGCTCTTACCGTATACCAACTCTTGGGGCGCTCCGATTGTTGGCCCTGGTCTTTTCTTGACCTTCACTAATATTCAGTCACCATAGTTTCAAATGCACTGACCCCACCACCAGAGTCCGGGGCTGTGTCATTATGGACCTCTGAGTTCATGCGAGAGTCTAGTTGAAAGATGTGTTATATACCAATAAACCATAATAAACCAATATACCCATGATGGGCATGGTCATCCACCCATTTTCATAGGGATTTTTATACCCAATGCAAAGATTCCGGTTACTTTCTGGTGCTAAACGCAGGGAATCATCCCGTTTGCCAATGTCCTACGTTTAGCACCAGATGTTTGGACCGTATTTCCTTAGTAGAAAGATATCCCATTGGAAGAATTTCCTTAGTAGTATTATTGGAAGGTAATTCCAATTGATGACTTGATGACTATACACTTATGACCCAACAAACACTCATGATATATAATTTATATGTAATATATAACCAACTAGTTATGGGAGTTATAAGTCCATTTGCAATTGTTAGTCGGGCCATTTTTCCGCAGGGGGCACCAGTGATTTATGGATATTATTGCCGGGGATTATAATATAGAGGGATTTCATCTGGTTGGTGGTTTGGAACATTTTTTATGTTTCCATTCAGTTGGGAATGTCATCATCCCAACTGACTTTCACTCCATCATTTTTCAGAGGGGTGGCTCAACCACGTTAACCAGGAGGGATTTTATATAGGGGGGTTTTCAGAAATGGGGTTACTCCTTTATCGCTGGATGGTTTTTTTCAGGGAAATTGCACCGCAATAAATGGATGATTTAGGGATACCCTCATTTATGGAAACCCCCATATGGGACATCTCCTCAGTGCAGATAGAACATCTCCCCCGTGGATTCCCTAAATTGCGCGTTTTACGCCCACGCGCGTTTGACGAGGATGGTGAGATCACGTGTCTTGCATGAATTTAAGATCCATGTGTGGCTCCTTTGTTAGCTAAGGTGGTTTATAAACTCCTTAAAAAAAAAAACGAAAAAAACAAAAAAACAACATAGTACTAGGTCAATCTTGGATGGGTAGAAACTAGAATTCTTTAGTCTTTTGGTTTCAATGGGATTATATACGTTCACCAGCTAAGATTTTTTTTTTTGCATGGTATCTAAGATTGGCTATCAACTCCGTAAAAACCATAGTAGTTGTAAGTAATTTATACCCTCTGGTAAACGTACAAACAACTATGGAAAATTACCATGTTTAATGGGTAAATCAACTATTTCTATGGCAATTTTCAATAGCAAACTGTAAAATTACCAGAGGATAAGTATCATAAACCATAGTTAATGATGGGAATTATAAACCAACTTAGCAAAGTAAAGCCAAGTTGACTGAGGTCACTCGGTTGAGCATGTTTAAATTTTGCGGTGAAGCTGTCTAGAGATACAGAACTGAAGAAGCCCGTAGAGATGCAGTTAACAAAATGACTGGGGTTTAACAAAATTACAATATGATTGGAACATCACTGAAATAACTGGAACATTATTATTTTACGATTATTTTATGACCTTATTTTTTTAAATGGTTATTTCAGTGATATCCAATGGAATCTGGTTGGTGGTTTGGAACATGGATGGATTATGACTTTCCATTCAGTTGGGAAGCTCATAATCCCAACTGGCGAAGTCCATCATTTTTCAGAGGGGTTGAAACCAACCACCAACCAGGAATTACCATGAACCATGGCCTTGAAAGTGACTTATAATATCATCCCACTGGCTAGGATGATCACGCAGCAAAACCAGGGCATTTGTAACTTATTTATCTGGATAAATGACCCAACATTTCAGGTTAGTGAATTACCATCTGGTTATTTAACATAGCGAACTGGAAAATCACCAAAATATTTCTGGAGGTTTCGTTCGCTGGGAAAATCATCTATTTCTAGCTGGGCCATGGCTTCCCAGAGGATATCATAATTTGCCCAGATTTATTATTATTTTGATTCATGGATATATAGATATATAAATATATAAACTGATTAATGGATACATATATAAATATATATAAATAAATAAATATATATATATATACATAATTTGCCCAGATTTATACTTAAGGCAAGTTGGTGGATCCAACTAGGCTGATTGGACTGGATCCAAGAGGACTGGCGCTTCTATGTGTTCAGCTGTGCAGGTCTCTTTGAAGCGGTGGTGAGGCGAGAAGTACCTTTGAATCAGGTCGGCTCTACCGGATTGCGCGATGGTCGTGTTCTTCTATCAACAGGAGAAGATCAAAGTGAGAATCCACCAGCCATTAACGCCACGCAATTGTTCGTCATGGCAGCGCAACCTTATGATGCTGCTGCTACACGGATTCAGAGTCGTGGTGAGGCTGAGGTTGACACTTTTGAACTGGCTTCAGGCGCGGCCAAAACTCCCTTGGGAACGTCTTCATCCCCCGTTGTTGGGAAAATGGGCCAGACTTTGTCACTGGGAGGAGTCTGCGGCACTGCCAATGGCAAAGTGTATGCACAGTTTTTACGGCCGGGTATTGAAAGGCACTGTGAGTTGCGGCGTTTCATTGATTCTAACGCTGTAGCCTCCACCCTTTTCAGCCTTGTCAACTCAGCTGCTGCTTCCTCTAAGCCGAGTTTTTTTGACTTCCCTGGTTTCCGGCAAATCCTATAATGTTACATCGACAATAGTAAAGGGGGGTCCCCCCCCTAATTTTGTTTTTTTTTTAGGGTGGGGGGGGTCTGCTTTGCAATAGTAAATCGAAAATCCCAACTCTTCCCCAAAGGCTTCTGTAAGGTTTTGGCAAATCCTCTCTTTTCTGATGGGCTCTGATGGGATCTTCATTGGATTCTGACAGGAAGAAAGGAAAAAAATGCCTGCTAGAGCCAGGAAGGTTGTTTCTTATTGCAAGTGCTAATTCCAGTTTTAATTGCAAATGCAACGACCTGCAAGGGGGAACCCTTTGTGGACCTGTTTTTTGCAATTTGTTAAAAGGATGTTAATAAAGAAAACAACTTTTTTGAACAAGGTATTTTTTTTTGTTTTGGTAAAGGTTTGCTTTGTTTTTGCTTTTGAAAAACATGCAATCACAATTAAAAACCATTGGTGCCCTTGTTTTTTTTGCGGGTGGAGCAGCTAAGTTGGTGAACATAAAACTCCAATAACTATGGTTTATAGGCATTTGTAGGTCATATATCTATAGTTTTCATGGGATTATGACCCATTTATAACTCCAATTTCACTATGGCTTATGGTACACAAATAACGAACTAGTTCCTGGGGCGAATCTAAACCAACGTTCACATCACTGGGGGGCCCCACATTGTATTGTTGGAAGATGCTAGTTGGCCTGTTTGATGCGGTTCATCTCAATTTTCCCTTCATTGGTTTCGATCGTGTGGTAAGGCCAGTTAGCCATAAATAGAGCTTATTTGGTATTGTATAGCCCTGTTTTGGGTTGATTTTTTACATTAGCTCCAAATGGTTAGTTAATTGGGTATCCTACATCAATTCCTGGTTGGAAGCACTTTTCGATCTCTATTTCTGGGGTGCGAAAAACTGCAGGTGCAAATCTGTTTGGCCTGTGCGCAATCGGCCATTTTTGCTACACGCTAACATAGACATGGATTAAGCTCAATGATAGGATTCCTAGCCAGATCATCCAAGATGTACAGTTAAAGCCCGAAATACCAGTTGTTTATTTATATGGTTATTTCCATGAAATTATCATTCCATAAATGGGCTTAAAACATCTTAAAACAGACTTATAATTGGTAAAGGGCCATCACTGTACATATTTCCCAGACTTACCGTGAGATCCGCAAAATCATGCAGATGTTGATGACAATTCCATGCATGAAAGGCAACGGTCGGTATAGGTCTGTGTATACATAGCATGTGGGTGTGTCTGAACATAGGCTTATATATATATAGATATGGAGGTTTCCTGAAATAGAGGTACCCCTAGTTACCTTATAGATGGACGTTCCATGAAACAAACCATCCAGCGAGCTTGGGGTACCCTCCGTGACTATGGAAACTTCCATCAAAGCCATCAAGGCAGCTATTTTCTTACCATTGAAAATGATGATTTAATGATCAAGCTCGGGGCCAGACTATGTTCAGACAAACCCATATATCCGCTGATAGATATGGAGGTTTCCATAAATGGTGGATCCCAAAAATGATTGGTTATGGACAATCCTATGTTTGAATTCTCGCTATAGTATTCATGGGGTTAATCTAAACCCAGAAACATAACTAACCGGGGCCCTCATAAGCCAGTTTATAATCCAATTGGACTATATTATAAATTAAATATAGTCATTTAATATATCACTATTATTGTTTATTGCATTTAAGGTACCTGAAGTAATTAACATAGCAATGAGGTAACCTTTATTATGACTATAGCAATACATAAACGACCGTTCGACCCTACCCAGCGCAGGTTGATGGAGTTCATCGAAGGTGCGGCAAGGCTGGACTGATTGGACTGATTGGACTGGGGGCCACTGGGGGCCACTGGGATGGGTAGTTTAGTTCCTTTGTAATTGTGTTTTGCACATGGGAATAAGTGTTCCTTTGTTTTTTCCCCCAATTTTTCCTTGGTTTATGTTTACACATGAACAATAACCCAGCCATAGATGTTTTTAATGGACTAGCAGAACTTAATCATAATGACTAGCGGAATCGAAATTGGGATTCGTGTTTTTTTTTGGGTGGGCCATCTTAGCTATATAGTGGCAGTTACAACTGATGGCTATGGGTCCAAAGTTCGTCCAAAGTTCAAGACCCGGGCTGACCCACCAAAATAAGGGAGGCATGTGACCAAACGGTCACCTAGACCCTGCAAGTACCCGAAAATCTGGTCATATACCTATTATTGGCTATGGCCATTAATCAATGGCAATTTCAGGATCCTAAAATGGAGGTACTGTACCATATATTTGTCCATATTTTCTGGGGATATTCCCTTACATAGGCCTTACATAGGCCTTATATATGGTAGGTACCTCCAATAAATCGGATCCTGAAGTTGCCATTGAATTAATATATAACTATTATGCTTTACCAAATTTCATGGCTACTTGGAGGATCTAAGTACTTGGCAAATGATGGTGCAAATGGCACCATCATTTACCCATCTCAATTGTGGCGGCCTTGAATCTCTGGTGATAGCAGTGAGATTCCCTTGATCCAGCGTCGGGTTAAAGTGAGTACCCTCTGGTAATTTAACATAGCTATTGAAAATGACCATTTATAGTGGATTTTCCCATAAAACATAGTGATTTTCCATAGCTATGTTAAATTACTAGAGGGTACTCTAAAAATAAGAGTGGTGCTCCAACTTGTTTGGGGTCGGAAGTTGAACCAAATCTTAGAATTCATCTGGGTTACAAGGTGGTGCCCACAGTTATTTATTTGCCTCAAGAAATCCCATTAACATCCATGAGCTAGTTCGATATATCAGCAACAAAAACCATCGTGAAATTGGAAGTTAACTATAGTATCATGATATATCACCTATAAATGGGTCCTAACTATAGATATATCACCTATAAACCATAGTTAATTATTGGACTGTCCTGTTCACCAACTTAGCGTTCACGACCTGGGGCACCTTACTGTTACAGGGATCCCCTCCCTGAAAGATTGCCGGTGAAACAATCTAGATATCGAATAGATTCATACATTAACATCATTAACTCATACATATGTTGATATACTATGTATGGTTTAATTCATATATATATATATATTCATATATATATATATATACCAGCGAAGCCCGAGGCGTAGGAATTTCAACACCAGTTTGAAAAGCGAACATTTTTTTTGAATTCTCACACTTCTCCGGGTTCACCGCAATATTCTCACACCAACAGGAAATTCTCACACTTGTTGGTTTTTTTTCTGTGTTTGAGGCGGTTCATCCCGAACAACAACACACATTTTTTTTAAAATATGTTTTGTCACTCTTAGCATGGTCCTCAGGGGCCTACTCATCAAACATATCAACTGGATAAAACATGCTACCAAACTAGTTGCGATGGAGACAGTTGTCATCGCAATATCCCAAAGCAGCTAATTATTCATGTGTTTGTCACGTTATCACTGACACTTGCACTTCCCAAGGGTCTCCATGTGTTTGGCATTTGGGAAATGTATTTGCGTTCCGTTCGATGGGGTCAAAATTCCTAAAAACTATGGTTTGGAAAAAGGTTTTTTGATGAAGCAATCTGAAGCACCATGTTTTTAATGTTGATACAAGTTGGTTGAATACATACTATACATGCATTTTCTCCGGGTTTTCTCGCGTTTTTTTCTCACACCATCTCCGGGAATTCTCGCTCGTTCTCCGGGTATTCTCGCACCTAGTCCGGGTGTGGAATTTCTCCGGCTTTATTTTTGAATTTCTCTGGGTCTAGTGGCTCCAATTGCCATGCGCAATTTCACCCAAGCAGCGGCAAAAAAAGTCTTGGAGACATCCTGCGTCCTCACACTTTGAAAAAAAAACACATTTTCCAATTGAATGATGCCTGCACCAGCAACTGCACCTGCCCGTTTAGAAACTGCGTGGCCAAAGTGGTAGGCGTGCACCCATCATTGCAAAAAAAACAACTTCGGAAAAAAACCATCCCCACAAGAACACCAGAACTGTGCCAAATAGAAATGGCTGGTTGCAAGAAGTAATGGAAGGCAAGTTCCTAAGCAAACATACCAGAAACAAATGTCAGAATACCCTGCAGGCATCTCAAGTTGAGCCATTGCCAGCTTCAGAACGCCACAGGAACCCCAAAAATGCATGTCGGAACAAATTCTCACACCAAATTCAACAGGCGGAGGAATTCCAACACCAGTAACAAAAACGAACATTTTTTGAAAAAACGTTGGATTTCCGGGTTTTTGGGCTTAGCTGGTATACATATATATATATATATATCATCTCTAAAAAACAATAATCTGACATAAACCATCTAGGTCCAACAAGTTGTAGGGGGCTCATCTAAAGAAATACCTAGGGACCTAGTAATGATGGTCACCTGGTCGCATCATGAAATTCGAAGCACGGAACCACGGGATGACCGTGACACCGGTGCCAGGCTCAAGGGTTCGGCCAAAGCCTTGGACATTTGGCGATTGGAAACGAAGATCGAGGCCCTTTTTGTCACACCGTGGGATTCGTGGGGGGACAGTTGTCCCAGCTAATTATACTAGTTATGGATGTACTAACAAGTCACCCCATAGAACTAGAATGTCACCTATAGTGGATTTAATAGGGTTTAATGGGATTTGATTGGGATATACCCTCTGGTAAACATACAAAAAACTATGGAAAATCATCATTTTTCATGGGACAACTCACTATTTCTATGGTGATTTTCCATAGTTATGTTACAAATTACCAGAGGGTATTGGATGATTTGTGAATTGGACTTAGTTTCAATTAATCGGATTAACCAAGTTACAAAGTAAGTGGGACTGTCCATAATTATACAGTTTTGGCACCAACTACCAGTTATAAGTACTAACAAGTCACCCCATTTATGGTTCATGCTTCTCATCCCATTGAAATAACCAGTTATAACCAATAAATGGCCATAACTGTAATATTGTAATAATCTAGGCTAATCTTGGATGGGTAGAAACTAATCCAAAATTGTCTGTTGGTATCAATGGGATGATCTGTTGTATTTATACCCTGGAATTTATACCAGGACTAGAATTTGTCAGTGACTCCAGGGTATAAATACTATATACAACTGTATACTCAGGACAATTCTGGTATAATACCAGGCTTTTAGGACAACTGACTCAGGAATTGTCTGAGTTGTCTTTAAAAGACGTGACCTTCAGTTCGCCTCAGTTAGCGAAATACGGTGGCGATTTGTGGAGATTTGGCCAAAGAAAAAGATTCTGTCTCAATGCAGTCATGTGCTGTTAGTGGGTCCCCCAGTGATGTTTGTTGGTTTATAAACCCCATTAACTGTAGTTATATCTACTATAAACCCTAGAATTCAGCCACTTACAGTATAAGGCAACTAGACGCTATCTAGGGGGCACCACATTGCAACCACTTGACGTGGCATCTGATCACTGACGAGCATTCATGATCTTGTGCGAATGTTGGCCTGACAGGAGCCGATGAATGTGGTATGTGCCGACACCTTCATTTGAAAACTTTCTAACCAGCTAAGTTATTTTTTGGCAGGGTATCTAAGATTGGCCATAAATCAATAATGTCGATTGATAAAAACAAATCTCATATGATAGCTGGTGAACATATCATATGATACACACAATCGTGATTGATAGATGATTGATAGAGATGATAACCGTTGATAAATTATCATCATAGATGATAACGGTTACAGTTGATGATGGTTAGATAATAATTGATAGAACAATTCAAGTATCATATAGATGATTGATAGATGATGATTATTGATACATGGTGAATAATTGATAGATATGATAATCCAGAATCTCTATCCCCATACAATTGGAATATCACCATTAGGAGTCCGAGTGATATCTGGTGATTGATAGATGATAATTGGTAAATAATTCATAGAGATGAATTCAGCATCCAGCATTGTTAATGTCAAAAGTGGGACTATCCATAATTATAGTCCCACTTAGTTTGTAACTTGGTTAATCCGATTAATTGAAGCTGATTCCAATTCACGATGAATTTTGGAGAATGGAGAGATGTAAAGGCCATGTGGTTTGAGAAGAGTCTCGGCAATGTCCCTTCAAAATTGGTGTGGTTGAGGTTGCTAAGTGCGGTGCAGTGACATGTCACCATAGTTCACAATACGTATCCATACATGCAGAATTGTAGGGAGCATGTGTTATGCCTTTGCAGCCCGAAAAAAAACAGAGCCGCACAATGTAAACTGAGCCATGAAATACACCCAATCACACCACTAGCCCGTGCTATTTTACTGCTTAGTTGATAAGTCTCGCTATTGTGTGTTCTCATAACCCACAATAGATTAGGTAGTACAACTCCCTACAATAACCTATCAACAATTGTATGTTTTATGGTTCAACTGGTTATCAGCTATGAACTCGGCCTTTCTCAAAGCAGGTTCTCTTTGAACATGTTCTGCGTGGTATGAGAGAACCTTGGCAGTTGTGCTGTCATGTCCTGTACATGTCGCTTGTCACGGTACAATACATTTTCGATGTTCCAAGTTATGAAGCAAAGGATCAGACACGTTAAAACTGCAAGATCAACAGAAATGTTAATGGAATGTTGAATTCCAGCAATGTTGAATATTCAGATGTATCGTAATTTCGTGTAATCATTGGATTGGTTCAAGGGAAAAAATCTTAACCGGAAACTATCGATTTTCCCATCAAATATGGGTTTTCCTGCAAAATTTCCCTTAAACCAATCCATTGATCTGGGCAAATTATAACGACCTCACTGTTCTCCCTCACTGGAATCATGTGGTTTTGATATAGTGGAATCATCCCAAAATGGCCTAACATTTCAGGTGAGTGAAATGTGATAATTTGCCTAGATTGATGTAATTATATTTCCCAATATTTTCCAGATATGGCTGAACTTCTATTTGTTATTATATATATTTGCCCAGATTGATGTTATTATATTTGCAGATATGTTTCAGTATAAGTATACTATAACAAATATACTATATATTCATATCTATAATTATATGTGGCTATTTGTTATAATTGCAGATATGTTTCAGTACATCACCAGACGAGCCTCGACCATTCGACCATTCTCTTGGATCGATCGATTTCTCCGTTTTTTGGGTGCCATTCCAACAGCAGAACTGCGCATCCTTCACCATAGCACAAACCATCACAGACCTGTGTGTTCAACACGAGAGTATGTTTGTTGGTTTATAAAGCCAAATAACTATAATTATAAGTATCAAAAACATTAAAAAACCATAGTTATTGGAGTTATAAACCAATTTAATTTAGCTATCTAGGGGGGCCCACTTTGTAAGGGCTGAGGGGCTATATGCCCGAAATATGGCATACTGGATGGGACAGTAGCTCCAGCTTATCTGAAATGACTATTGATATCTATTGATAATATAATAATGATTGACCGTTTTTGCAGTAGGGTATACTTCAGCTTTCGGAGAAGCCCATGTGTATGTTCTTTGCATCCAACGGGGATTGTTGATCTTGGTCCGTTTGTTCATGGTTGTCCATGCTACTTAACATACAATTGGGTTGGGTATTTATTGGATAATGACATGTAATTATTGGCTAGTATCTGTAATTATCAACCATTTATTTTGGGCAATATGATACGATCCATCAATGTCCCACAACAATGATCGCTTTACATTATTTCACATTATCTGAGCTACCTAGACCCTCCTTTTCTAGCCGAGAAAATAGGCATGTTGCATTATTTTGCCCATGTGTTGGATGTTGGAAGGTCAAGGTCTCAAAGTCCAAGGCAATACGGGGCGTGTCCACTGAAATTCCTTGGTCTCTAATTCTGTGCAAAATGGTGCTTGAACCATATAGTTTGGGTTTTAGCAGATGGATCAAGAAATTCAACACTGGGATTTTGGGTTTTAGCAGATGGATTCATCAAGAAATTCAACACTGACTGGGATTAGAAGATATTAGAAGCATGTTTTCCTGGTTTCCCTCTGCTTCTGATGGTGCGAAAATCGCAATTTTCACCAAGGAGAACAAGGACCCCACGGAGGCCGAAGTGGTGGGACGATTTTTTGGTACGGACCAGCGGGGATGATTGATGACGGTATCATGATCCTTTAAGGTTTGGGAGTTGAAGACATTGGGTATCGCAATAGTGGTTATAATAGTGGTTATATTAGTGGTTACAATAGTGGTTATATTAGTGGTTACAATAGTGGTTATATTAGTGGTTATAATAGTGGTTGCAATAGTGGTTACAATAGTGGTTATATTAGTGGTTATTATAGTGGTTACAATAGTGGTTACAATAGTGGTTATATTAGTGGTTATAATAGTGGTTACAATAGTGGTTACAATAGTGGTTACAATAGTGGTTATATTAGTGGTTACAATAGTGGTTATATTAGTGGTTATAATAGTGGTTATAATAGTGGTTATAATAGTGACTAATAGTGATTAATAGTGATTAATAGTGATTAATAGCGATTAATAGTGATTAATAGCGATTAATAAGGTTTGGGAGTTACCACCAACCAGTAATAGTGGTTATAGTGATTAATAGTGATTAATACCTGATCAATGTGGGTAGAACTGGCTGTCATGTTTACCATCCCCCAGTCATCACCATTTTTGTAGGTGGTCTGTTTACCATTCCCAGTCATGTGTGGTTCATTGTTGTGATTTGTTCCCACATTATATGACTTTATGCATTGTATTAGCTATAGATATTCTAGTATGAAGTATCTACCCTCTGGTAAATTAACATAGACCCTGGCAGATAGGGGTTGGAAGACTAGTTTCCATTAAAAATTGGTGATTTTCAGGGTCTATGTTTATTTACCAGAGGGTAATAAGTAGGGTATCCATGTTTATTTGTGTTATGATTATCTATGAATTTCTAGTATGAAGTAGGGTATCAACATCCAGGTGCTAGATATGTTTGCGTTCATAAGGCCAGTGTAGATCTACAAAAAAAAACACCTCTCAATATTCACTAGAAATGTCACATGAAACACACTAAATCAATCTAAATCATAGTATCCCAGATGCTCAATGGTGCTGGAATATTTACCTACATGACTGGGCCATAAAAATGCGGTAAATGCTGTAGGTAAATATTCCAGCACCATGGTTCGCATCTGGGTATGACATATTAATTATGATATATATATATATATGTATAGTTGCTATAATTATCATAATGATATTACACTTATATTATGTTAATGTCATTACCCTCTGGTAATTTAACAGTTTGCTATAGAGAATCACCATTGTTAATAGATAAACCATCGATTTCTATGGACCATGGCTTCCATAGCAAACTGTTAGATTACCAGAGGGTATCCCAATCAAATCTCATTAAATCACCATTAAAATCAATTAAATCGCCATTAAAATGCATTAAATCGCCATTAAATTCCATTAAATCACCATTAAATCCCTTAAATCACCATTGAAATCCATTCAATCGCCATTGAAATCCCTTAAATCACCATTAAAAATCCCATTAAAATCCCATTAAATCACCATTAAAATCCCTTAAATCACCATTAAAATCCCATTAAAATCCCATTAAATCACCATTAAAATTCCTTAAAGCACCATTAAAATCCCTGAAATCACCATTAAAATCCCATTAAAATCCCATGAAATCACCATTAAAATCCCATTAAAATCCCATTAAATCACCATTAAAATCCCATTAAAATCCCATTAAATCACCATTAAAATCCCACTAAAATCCCATTAAATCACCATTAAAATCCCATTAAAATCCCATTAAATCACCATTAAAATCCCATTAAATCACCATTAAAATCCCATTAAAATCCCATTAAGTCACCATTAAAATCCCTGAAATCACCATTAAAATCCCATTAAAATCCCATTAAATCACCATTAAAATCCCATTAAAATCCCTTAAATCACCATTAAAATCCCATTAAAATCCCATTAAATCACCATTAAAATCCCATTAAAATCCCATTATATCACCATTAAAATCCCATTAAAATCCCATTAAATCACCATTAAAATTCCTTAAAGCACCATTAAAATCCCTGAAATCACCATTAAAATCCCATTAAAATCCCATTTAATCACCATTAAAATCCCATTAAAATCCCTTAAATCACCATTAAAATCACATTATATCACCATTAAAATCCCATTAAAATCCCATTAAATCACCATTAAAATTCCTTAAAGCACCATTAAAATCCCTGAAATCACCATTAAAATCCCATTAAAATCCCATTAAATCACCATTAAAATCCCATTAAAATCCCATTAAATCACCATTAAAATCCCATTAACATCCCATTAAATCACCATTAAAATCCCACTAAAATCCCATTAAATCACCATTAAAATCCCATTAAAATCCCATTAAATCACCATTAAAATCCCATTAAATCACCATTAAAATCCCATTAAAATCCCATTAAGTCACCATTAAAATCCCATTAAAATCCCATTAAATCACCATTAAAATCCCATTAAAATCCCATTAAATCACCATTAAAATCCCATTAAAATCCCATTAAGTCACCATTAAAATCCCATTAAAATCCCATTAAATCACCATTAAAATCCCATTAAAATCCCATTAAGTCACCATTAAAATCCCATTAAAATCCCATTAAATCACCATTAAAATCCCATTAAAATCCCATTATATCACCATTAAAATCCCATTAAAATCACCATTAAATCCAACGAATCTGCGCGTTTCACCTGGAGTCACCGATCCCAGCCTCTGGGGATCGATATCTTCGGAGCCGTACAGTACATAAATGGTGGATGATTCGATAGATACCCTCCAGTAAATTAACATAGGCCCTGCCAGATGGGGATTGAAAGACTAGTGAAACCACTATAAATTGGTCAGTTTCAGGGTCTATGTTAATTTACCAGTGGGTATATATTTAATTTATATTATATTGTGTTATATGTTATGTTATATTCTGTTATGTTATAATCCTATATATATATATATCATATTTCTATGTTAATTTGCTCAAAGGTATGGGGCATTTAAGTCATATGATGGAAAATCCATATCCTCATTTTGCTGCAAGTTATGTGGGCTCTTAATCCAGAAAGAATTGTACCAATAAATCACATCCACCAGCTTCAGTGTCAAGTGGGGATAAGTGGGCTACCCAGTTAATTGACTTATCCTTTGCAGAGGACCATCTAAGATTTTGGACTTAACTAATCGTATGAGTTTCCTGAAATCATGAATACATCATATATCAATGGGTGACCAAAAAATGGGTGCATCCCTGATATCGCAGTCCATTATGGAGTGTTTATTCTGGGGAATATTCCAGTTATCCAGTAACTTATCCAGTTCTGCAGCTTCCCGAATTTCCAGATCCATATCCTGTTGGCATCATGAACAAACCATCTAATTCGGACCCAACGTTTCAGACAATCATGTTGCGTTTAGCAGGTGTATTTGCTTGTAAGTTGCGTAAGTGAGTTGAAACCTCTAATCATCATATCTTGCGAATGTTTTCTTATGTTTTTCCAGCTCTTTGCTGGTCAAATCTAGTCTGTTTGATGATAAAACCCAAGTTCTTCAAGTTTTGTCTAGGGTACTAACTACTTATGAACACTTTTGAATTCATAGCCATCCCAGAGAGAAGGCATGGCTTGGGGGTAGGATCGAAATCTAGTATCATTGCCCAACTATTTCCCCTATTTTGGCCAGACATGGCCAGACAGTGTTATGTTCAAAATGTTGACGGCAACATCAAACCATGTTCTTGCATTTTGGCAGTGGAATCCCCAGCTGTGTATATATATATATACATACATGCATACATACATGCATCCATCCATCCATCCATCCATCCATACATACAGTATTACATGCATATCTATCTATCTATCTACCTATCTATCTATCTACCTATCTATCTATCCATCTATCTATCTATCCATCTATCTATCTATCTATCCATCTATCTATCTATCTATCTATCCATCTATCTATCTATCTATCTATCTATCTGTGTATATCATCGATCCTAGAACTGGATATTTTTTTATGACATCCCAAAACATGTATCCCATGTGCCACTTCGACGCCATGGAAAGCGTCTTCCAGGTCACGAATTCTAATTCCTTGAGTATTCAGCAAGTCTTTGATCAGTCGGCGTTTCCTGGTGCCAATGGTGCCAATGATCTGCGTCAAAGAAAGCCATGGGAAACCCATGAAAACCATAGGAAAACCATGGGAAAAAAGAGAGGAACATGGTGATTAATCACCAACATAAATTGGGATTCAATGGGATTCAATGGTTGGTTATGAGACCTGAGTCGGTTTATAACTAGAATAACTAGGGTTTAATATGTAGTTACAGCTATAGTTAGAGGGTGTTATAAACCAACAAACATAGCGTTGGCCCCACATTGCAGGTGATTTGAAGGTGAGCCAGACAGATCTGGATGATTTTTGGGGATGGATGAAGGCCGCATCAGCCACGAAAAAAAGTGACCAACAAACCTCGAGAGGAGGGGAGCTACATGCCACCAAGATAAGAACATGTGTTTTTGTTTGTCAGGATCCATGGAACTAGACTCTGAAATCTTGAGTGAAAACTTAAAACAAGTAGAAACTGTAAAGATTTAAATCCTGGGTTTGGGTTTTTCACGGAATGCCACAATGTTTTTTGTGTAGATAAATTCAACAGACAAGCCCCCATAATGGCACATATTTTCTGGTGTTCACAAGCTGGCCCAAATCTGGGGTGTGACTTTCTGTAACCCAGAAAGAGCAATGGACATGAGCAGCACCAAAACATGCTCCGTACTATCCCACTTGTAGGAATTGATCAGCCTCAGGCTTGGATATGATGATGTTATGGCTTTGGGGTTTTGTCCAGAAAACAAACAAGGGAGAACTGCACGGAAGTCGGGCGATGTTCAGACGCATATGGCATATTAAGCTGATTCTCCACATGTGACAAGTACCCTCTGGTTATGTCAAAATAGCTATTGACAATGGCCATTTATAGCGAGTTTTCCCATTAAGAATTGTGATTTTCCATAGTTGGTATCCCACCAAAAGTTCAGTGGCAGCAAGACACCCCGATGATACGGAGTTATACGATGAAAAATATGGCATCACAATGCTGGGAAATCCTATTTTCACTAGCCAGTGTTTTCGGGACAACGTTTCAGGTTTTGAAAACTGCTCACATACAGTATCTTAATGTATCTTATCTTGGTGATTGGCACTGCAATCCTGCATGAAGCTCCCAGGTTTCAGCATATCAAAACCACGACCTACAGCCGATGCTTGGAGAAGCACTACCATGGATTGCACGGGATTGACTGGCTTGTTTTAGGGGCAAAATCCAGATGTGTTCTTCCCCTTGTCTACAATGTGAGGCCCCCAAGATAGCTAAGTTGGTTAGTAACTCCAATAACTATGGTTTATGGTACTTATAACTATAGATACTGGGGCTTGTAAACCCACTTATATCTGGGGGGCCTCACATTGTACAACTAACTGTGACTTTACCTATCATTCATAGGTTGGAACGCAGCTGTATATACTTGCATATGCATCTAAGTAATCGTCAAGTCTCCGGATACTTTTGGTATGATTTCCTGCTTGGGTGGTTGAATCCCACATTGTTCAGTGAAACCATTCTCTAGTTTCTTAGCTTCAAGAGGTAAACAGGACTTTCTATCTTAGCGTGAATGAACCGTGAAATCGTCACACTAGTATCCCGGTGAGGAACATTCACCTGTTTCATGGTTACAGTACTGTTTAAAAAGCTATCATTTGAAGATTTCAACATGTTTTTGCTATCCTTTCTATGATCAAACATCCTGGTTTCAAGGTAAATCCATTGCCGTTCAACAGCTTCAACCGTCGCCTCTCCGTGGCTCGTGTTTTTTTTCTCAGGAAATCGGACAAGCGAGGCCGACGTGGATGAGCCCTGAGATTTTTTTTGCAGATCCGAAAAGCAGATCCGAAGAGCAGATCCTGCTGTTTGGTCAAGCAACAATTCTGGGGGCCAACACTGGAGGAATAGTTTTTGTTTACGACCAATGACGACGAACACTGCAAAAATAAAAACAAGAACAAAAAGCGACCAATGACGACCAATGACGCTGAGGATGTGAGGAACCCTTCCCAAATAATGCCCATGTCATATCTCAATTCAGGTCAGTGAATTAATGTCAACCCTGGATTAATAAACCCCAAACGGCTGTTGAAAAGGGGAAGGTACCATAAAAATGTATCACATCATGACTATTGGGGGAATACCACCCTAATTAAACCATGGTTTATTAATCCGCGGTTGACATTGGGAATCCTCCCTTATAATGCCCATGTATGCCCATGTCATATCATGACTATTGGATACTATTGGGTGCATACCACTCTCATCATGCAGTTATGGCCCTTCACCAGTTATAAGTACTAACAAGTCACCCCATGTATAGAATGTTTCTCATCCCATAGAAATAACAAGTTAGTTCACTAATAGCCATTTCCAGCTTACTGGGGTGTTTACCAGCAAGGTATTTTCCCATGGCTTAGGCCCCTATAGGCCTTGCTAGTTTCACCTTGCGGAAGATGGCCCTTGGCGATTTTTGTTGGAGCCTCTGGTGATTTAACATAGCTATGGAAACCATGGCCCATTTACAGATGATTTTCCCATTCAAAATGGCGATTTTCCATAGTTATGTTAGTTTACCAGAGGGTAAGCCGTGGAATTTCTCAAAATCATAGTCTTGGAATGTATTAAAACCTCCATTTATCATGGATTTTCCATAGATATAATAAATAACCAGATGGTATATACCTATTAAACATGATGATTTCCATAGCACTTTCTGTAAAAGTTACCAGAGGGTATGTGTATATATATATATATATGCTTTATATTTTTTTGTAGTAAGTTTTGCGATATTTACTGTGCACGTGTTTTGCTCAGGATATGTTGTCTCCACTGCTAAATCCGCCGATGGAGGTTTCAAACTGATGATGACTGGTTGTCTAATTTCCGTTCATCACAAGAAATCCAAGTCATCAGATGATGATCACCAATGACTCTAATCTTTTCGCAATCAAAACTGACACCAAATGAGATGGTTTGTTTCACCATACAAAGAGGACCACGGGTGGTATATCAGCTTGTTACATAAACAGATGGTGAATACCTCACTCCATCTGCAATGTTCACCCGGAAACTGATGATGGAGTATTTGTTTTGGGGTAGAAGTCCATTTTGATACCAATTTTGAATGTGTACATAAAGTAGAAGCCCAGCTAATAAAGATATACAGTACCAACCCAGATATACCAAATATTAAAGTTATACCAACGTAACCTGAAATATCATTTTAGAAGGTGTGAAATGTCAATACGACTTCACACATTGTAGAACAACTTAAGTTTAAATGTGCTTTTGACTACACAGCAAAACACCAGGTATCTGACAAAAAGATATAAAAGGTTGATTGCCCTTCTTAGGATACCGTAATTCATATTGCCCCTGTTTGTCTGTTTGTTTTGCGCGAGACCTTTGGGCGTCGGCAATTGAGTCCGTCCGCTGAGCGTGGTCCGTGGCCGCTGCAGAGCTTTGTTGTGGTGATGAACAAGACAGTACTGTGGATGGAAGAAATCTTGCACCAGTTGGTAACTATTAGGTAATTATGAAACACTATAAATAATCGGATTATAATGGGATAAACCTTCTACCAACTGGTGCAGGATTGCTTTCATCGACCGTATGTCTCAGATTTGAAGGAACAAAACATAAACTCTCTGTGATTGCAGGAAACAAAACAATGTGTTTCTCGAACATGTACTACTTCAATGATATATGAGGACATGACCAACAAAGTAGATGAAACACAACCACGCAATCTGGGTATCTATGACATGCGGTGCAGATTACTGGATTTGGCAATGGCTGGAACTGGAACAGAGATATTTGGTTGTCTCAATTCTGGGGAGGTAGAAAGCAGACAGGATAGATCAGGATTGATTTTCATATTTTCCATAGTGTTCGCCAATCAAGACTTCTTGATGGAATTGCTGAGTTGGTAACGAACTGACGAAGAGTTAGATAACTGTTGGGTTTGTGGCAACAATAACAAACTAGTTCGAAGGGTTTGTGGGCGCCATACCTATCAACCAACAATAACTAGGGTTTATTTCACCAACCAAAAAATGGATTGAATGGGATTTATAGCTGATTAATGATAGCTAAGTTGGTCTATAACTACAAAAACTAGGGTTTATGGCACTTATAAATATAGTTGGATGGGATTATAAACCTAGAAGCATAACTTTGGAGCCCACATTGTATAGACACTAGCCACAACCGCCACAACCGACATAACCGACATGGAAAGAGGTGTCACTTTGGTGCCTCTAGCGGCCATGGGCATGGACTGGCCCACCTCCCCAATTCTCGAAGAGAGAAGGTCGAGTTCCAGATTTGAGGTTCGTTGAAGTTGTCCTTTGGTGTGTAAGTGGCTTATATAACCCAACTTTTGGAACTTATTACGGTAGCATCATTATATTACATTACATCATGTTATCCCCATGAATAACCCCAAACCCGCGCCCCCAAAGCCCTCAGAATTTGATCATCCCACGGGATTTGAAAGCTAGGCATGTTGGAGAACGGGAACCATGGGCCCATGGACTTAGTATCTTTCGATCGAGATATCTTTCGTTTAGTCCGTGCTGGAAAAAAATATGTGTTTTTTTTACACGTGAGCGGATATCCCCAGTGATGTGTGGTTATAAACCCCATCCAACTAACCAGTTGTATCCCCACTAAACCCAACAGTCAACCAAGTTATGTGTGTCAACTTAGATATATATCGTCGGGAGCATTACCTTGTAACGGGTTTTATGTCCATGTTCTCCAAGGTTTTTTTTGCCATAAACTGGTGAAAACAAGACCCTGTTTTCAGACATACCCAAACATCATGTTGCTTATATAATGCTATAAAATATCAGCATTCTATTACCCATCTGCGAACCATGGTGCTGGTATATTTACCTACATGACTGGGTGATTTTGTGGCAAATGTTGGTGTGCATATTCCAGCACCATGGTTTGCATATCTTAGTGGTGCTAAACGTAGGGAATGGATGGGAATGGGGGTTGCTGGGATTATTATAGATAGTTATTGTGGATCATTCCCTCATTCCCTACTAAGCACCAGTACAATGTGAGGCCCCCCAGTGATGTTTGTTGGTTTAGATTCGCCCCAGTAACTAGTTCATTATAAGTACCATAAACTATAGTGAAATTGGAGTTATAAACGCACCAACTGAACGCTATCGTGGCCGGGGGCTTCAGAAGATCGGCTCCCAGAGGTCAATCCAATCGCAATGGGAGTTTCTGGTTGCTTCGGTGGAACAGACATGTGGGGTTCTTACAATGTGAGGCCCCCGGCCACGATAGCGTTCAGTTGACACGTTTATAACTCCAATTTCACTATGGTTTATGGTACTTATAATGAACTAGTTACTGGGGCGAATCTAAACCAACAAACATCACTGGGGGGCCTCACATTGTAGGCTATCTATGACTTCAATATATTTTAATGTTAGATTCTGTTAGATATATCTGTAGTATTCATGTGGCACATTTGATTTATAAATATGTTTAAACCAACTAACATAGCTAGGGAGGCACCACCTTGTAAGCAGTGAATAACCAGCATGTTTCGGGACAACGCAGGGTTTTGAGCACTGCTCAATTGGGATATACCCTTTGGCAACCAAATGCCAGATGGTAGTGGTGTTATACCCAGATGCTCCAACATTTGGGCCATGTTTGGGGTAAATGTAGGTAAATATTCCATACGTGGAGCATTTGGGATATATTAAATATAGATAAATATAGTATATAGTCTACACATATTGGGATGTGTTTGGGATGTAATGGGGATAAAATTGGTGGGAGAAAAAACAAGTGTCTTGCGTTCTGTGTCGGGATGTCACTCTCATTAATCATTCCAAAATGATCCATGCAGTGTATGTCCTCCAACAATTACCACCGACAGTTACTCAGCATGTTGACATGTTGATACTACATCCTATGTATATATATATATATATTATAGAGATACATATATATATATAAATACATATATGTATATATATACACTAAGCATTTGGGATTGCGCGGTTTTGATGAGAGAATAATGTGTTCGAAGTTATTTGTTATTCTGTTTAACCAGAATTATCCAACTATTGAGCATATCCCAGTATGATCCTGCAGTTTTGAGCTATGATAATGCATTGCTCGCATGGGCTTTTTCAAGGGACCTCACTTTTGCCATTCCTAGCGGTGGTGCGTTGTTTGCGTTGTGGCAAATCGCTGAGGACTCTGGACTGGGGAATCGTGTGTCCAATGACGGCTACTAGCTATGATTAAACCCCAGGGTTTCCCAAATATTCCCAATCCCATCCCCTTAATATTAAACAGGATGCCTTTTTTTAGGGCATTCGATGGCATGTTTGTTTATGTGTTTGCTGGTGTTCCTCTCTCCTTTCTACTGTGCTGTTTTTATGTTTTTGTTGTTTCCATTCTTTCCTGTTTCGTTTTCTTGGTTTTCTGTTTTTTGCTTCTCTGCTTTTTGTATTTTGGCGTTTCTGTTTTTTTGTTTTTATGCTTCTCTGTTGTTTTAGCCTTTGCTTTTCTGCTTTGTTTGTTTCTCTGTTTTTTCTGTGTTTTTCATTGTTTTTTTTTTCTGCTTTTTTGCTTCACTGTATTTTTGCTTTTCTGCGGTTTGCTTCTACGCTTCTTTGTTTGCTTATCTGTTTTTTGCTTCTCAGGTTTCATGTTTTTGTTTGTTTGTTTGGTGTTCTTTGTTTTGTAGTTTTTTTTTCTGCTTTCGTTGCTTTTGTTGTGCTACTTGCTTCCTTGTTGTTCTGTTTTATTAGAAGTGCAGCTACAACTACATGAAGAACAGCACCAACAACACAAACAACAAGAGCAGCAAATATAAAAAGAACAACAAACGCAACAAAAACAACAAGAACCATGAGAAACTAAAACAACTACAACAGCAAAGGAGGAACACAACCGAAGTTTTGTTCTGCGTTCCTTGCGGGAAGCGCTGCGCCCTTCTCCCCATGCCCCCCTCCAGTTGTTTCGTTTGTGCCCTTTTTTGTTTCCTTGCGTTGGTGTAAAGACCATGATGTAAATGAGCTGGTTAACAAGGTTGCACAATGCTTCCAAGAACCAAAATGGAAATTTGGCATGCAAAATGGGAGGGTTGAAGTTCAAAAACGCTGCACATATCATTTGCAAAATCCTGCAAATACCATGTAACATGAAACGGTCTATCTTCCAAATGTCGCAGATACAATGCAAAATGAGAGGTTCTATCTCCCCAACGCAGGTTGACGTTGCAGAATGCTGAGAATGTGGCAAATACCACGCAAACTCTGTCGTTTGTTTCTCTGTTTTTTGGCCTTGATGGCTTCGCCAGTTTTCTTTCTTCTTGGTTTTGCACAGTTTTACGGGTCTTTTTGACTTCATGGCTTTGTTTGTGTTCACATTTTCGCCGCAACCAAAGCCACAAGCGTAAGGAAATAACAAACACGGCCTACACCCAAACAAAGACCACAACATCAACAGTTGTTGGTCTGTTCCTCCAGCTACACCACCGCCAACAACAACTACAACAGCAACAGCAACAACAAAAGCAACAACAACAAGAAACTACTATTACAACTACAATACTACAACTATAGCTACAAATACAACAACTACAGCAGCTACAATTGCAACAAGAATAACAAAACAAACAAGAACCCACAACTAACAGACAACAACCAAGAACCAACAACAACTTGCAAATAGCATGCTAAATGGAAGATTCCAGCTCCAAAATGTTGCAAATGTATGCAAATATCATGCAAAATCGAAGGTTCCAGCTCCCAAATGTTGCAACTGGTAAGCGACATGGAAGGTTCCAGCTGCAAAATGTTGCAAATAGCATGCGAAAAGGACAGTTCCAACTATGAAATGCTGCAAATTGAGTACAAAATG
Organism: Cladocopium goreaui; assembly: GCA_947184155.2. Lineage (NCBI taxonomy): Eukaryota > Dinophyceae > Suessiales > Symbiodiniaceae > Cladocopium > Cladocopium goreaui. The sequence goes on from CAMXCT020003813.1 coordinate 308,349, forward strand.
GAAGGTTTTAGCTTTAACATGCTGTGCATAGCATGCAAAATGAAAGGTTTCCAGCTCCAAAATGTTGCAAATGGTTTGCAAAGTGGCAGGTTCCAGCTCCCAAATGCTGCAAATAGCATGGAAAATAGGCACGGCCAGGAATCCAGAAAAAACTGAACTGAAACAAATAGTGTCCTTAAACAATTTCCTACCCATATTAAATACCGCCTAAATTAAATGAACCCAAATATGTGTAATTCCCCAACTAAACAACGGTTTCTGGGGTGTGTTTAATATTAGGGTGCATAATTGGGGGATGGGATTATAAGCATGATCCATTTAGCAATCGTGTTTGCGGATTTTTGCTTCCTTTGGCGATCGAAATTTGGCCACGACGCGGCATACGCACAGCACTTTCCACCTCGACCTGTGCTCACAGAAGGAGCTCCGTTCGGGAGCCATGTGAGCTTCCGTCAGCGTGCCAGTTCACAGTGGTTGATGGTGATTCGTTTTCGGGGGAAGGCAATCCAAAAAATGGGAAAGCGTGAACAAATTATATCAATCATGGGGATATCGATCGAACAAAAAAAGGAAATCAATATATTAAAAACATATAGTAACCCGAGATGATGGTTTATTTTCAGTGAAAACAACTTGGGGCCCCCTTTGTGACAAGCGTTTGTTGCTTGATAGCTGAGGTACAGTAACTCTCGGGTTTATTGATATTTTTGTATACAGTTGAATGGGTTTTAGCATAGACAATACCCATTGAGATCTGGGAAATCCCAAGTTATCATCTAGTTCGCTGATATGCCATGATTATCTGGTTGGTGGTTTGGAACATGAATTTCATTTTTCCATTTCATATATGGGATGTCATCCTTCCCATTGACGAACTCCATCATTTTTCAAGATGGTTACTGCACCACGAACCAGTAAATAAGTAAATATACTATATTTTGGTGGTTATCATCAATCACTATTAGCCAGTATTAACCACTATTAGCCATTATTTGCCATTAAGTTATACCAATTAATCCCATTGAAATAACCAGTTCGATGGTTAACCAACAAACATGTCACCTGGCGTGGCCCAAATGGTCCAAATACGTTCCAGAAACTGCGCCCCACCAACCTACGGCGTCGGTAGGTCGTTTTTTTGGTTCTGGTTTCCTCGCCGGTGTTCTTGAGCGGTGCTGGAGACGTCTATGTGAATATTAAAAAAAAGAAAAGAGAAAATTGTAAACAACAACAGCAACAACAACAGCCAAATGACTAGCTGGGCTGAAATCCAATTGGTTGTTCTGTTTTTTTTTGCTCCACAAAGTACTAGTTTTTAGTAAATCAAACATACGTGTTAAATTATGTTGATTTGCATTGATCTATCACATGTTGCCTCTCGTGTAGATTTACTTCTATTTTTTTTGGGTTGCTACAGTCATTGTATTTCTGGAAATCAGACATGATTGGAATATATTTGGATATAACACACGTACAGTATCCAGTAACTAGCCATGTTTAGTTCCTCATTTATTCGCATTGCTATTTTACTATGACTTAATGAAGATCTCACCAGAAGTGGTTGCGCTCTAGATAATGTTTATGCGTAATTCCGGATATAGGTTTCAAGTTTCAAAATCATATGAATTTGCCAAGACTTAGCAGATTTTAGCATGTGTTCATTTAACACAAACTACATTTCGGATCTTTAACACCACGCTCTGCCTCAAGCCATAGCACCTCTTTTGTCAAAGACTTTGTGTTTCGTGTTGGAACTCTTGAACACGGATTCCGCATGAAGGGATTGCACGTGTCAGAAAATATCAAAGGAATCCATACCCAGTTTTACCAGAGTTGATGATGGATTCTGTAAACAAGGTCAAACAAAAAAAAATCGATCCCATCAAATCACCATGTGTTCCTAGTTGAATCCCATTCAGATACCATTAAAACACCAGCAAACCATCAAATTCCATTAAAACACCATTAGATCAGCATTTGGAGGTTTCCTAAAATAGGGGTACCCCAAAATCATCCATCTTAATAGGATTTTCCATGAAATAAACCATCCAGCTATGGGGGTACCCCCATTTACAGAAACCACCATTTTGATGCTGAACCTGTGCACGACAACTGACCCGTGCACAGAATGCCGGGGTTCCTTGAATGGGGGTACCCCCATAGCTGGATGGTTTATAGGAGAAAATCCTATTAAAATGGATGATTTGGGGATACGCCTACTTTAGGAAACCTCCATATGAACACATATGATATACATATGATAGATATACATATGATTTACATATATGTTTTACATATGATAAATATATATATATATAGATGTAATACAGTATATACAGTATATATTGTATCATATCTAGAAATGTGCACAGTTTGATGTCATATCATATCTAAGCCTATTTTTTTTTGGTATATAGATCTTTTGGTGGTTTTTATGTGTTCATATACACATGATTAATCCGCGGGGCCGTTTGAGGATGATCCAGCACCAAACCTCAGTGGGATCCTTGGGATTCCTTGGGCCGTTGACCATCGTTGACCCATGCCGTTTTCTGAACAGTCCATCCATTCCCAGGATGTGAGGCCCGCGGAAAAAACGATGGCTACCCTCTGGTAATTCAACATAGCTATAGAAAATCACCATTTTTAATGGGAAAATCCACTATAAATGACCATTTTCAATAGCTACGTTAAATTACCAGAGAGTAAGTTGGTTCAAAACACTCCAATAACTATGGTTTATGGTACACAACTATCGAACTAGTTACTGGGGCTAATCTAAACCAACGTTCACATCACTGGGGGGCCTCGCATTGCAGGTTGATCAATAGTGGTTAATAATGGTTAATAATGGCTAATAGTGATTGATGATGGTGAAATAACTGGATATTTCAATGGGATGAGATACATTCCATAAATGGGGTGACTTGTTAGTACTTATAACTGGTTTTTGGGGCCATAACTGTGGAGGTTTCCATAAATGGGGGTATCCCAAAATGGTTGGTTTATAATGGAAAAATCCGAACCAAAATGGGTGATTTAGGGATACCACCATTTCAGGAAACCTCCATGTCTGGGTAAATTATAACGACCTCACTGTTCTCCCTCACTGGAATCATGGTTAGGATACGGGGAGCTATCATGAATTATCCCAGTATTATTAGCTCAATTAGCCCAACATTTTCGATTAGTGAGTTGTTACAATATACCCAGATATACATCATGGTCGAGAAATGGATTAATGAATAATGGGTAGAGATGACCATACCATTAAGTCTGACAATACATGATTATTATATGATGTTTTGGGGTAGAGATTTTACTCTCAATCCATTTTAATAGGGATTTCTCAAAGGATTTTAGATGATTTCAGATTGGCAGCCGTGTTTTTTTTTGGATTCCCATTATCTGATGACCAGGGCCCATGGCCAGGGCCCATGGCCAGGGCCCACATTCATCCCACAGTAAACTGGCCATGGCTATTAGTTATAACTAAGTGAAATAACTGGTTAATAATGGTTAATAGTGGCTAATAGTGATTGATGATGGTGAAATAACTGGAAATTTCAATGGGATGAGAAACATGAACTATAAATGGGGTGACTTGTTAGTACTTATAACTGGTATAACTGGGGCCATAACTGTGGAGGTTTCGACCATGGCACATATGCAGGATTGCGGAGGTATGAGTCAACAGTAGGGTATCTGCATGCGCCGCATCCGACCGTCTTGATACGGCGGAAGCGTTTTCCGAATGGCCTTCCCCACAGAAATGGCTGAGTTCCAGGGATTGATATACTACTCGGTTTCTCTATATATACAATGTGAGGCCCCCAAGATAGCTAAGTTGGTTTACAACTCCAAAAACTATGGTTTATGGTACTTATAACTATAGTTACTGGGGCTTATAAACCAACTTATAACTGGGGGCCTCACATTGTACTATTTTCTTTTATAATAGGATATTCTGGATGACCATTCCTGTTTGCCTTTAATTTCAATATCTATTGCCATCTCTCGGACTTTTCCATTGGAAGAGTCTGTATCCCACTGGAAATTCCACCCTTTTTGAGGCCATGACCATACAGATCACGCGTCCCCCAATTCGAAACGCTAAGTTAGAATTGGCTCAAGTTAGAATTGGCTCACTGAGATGACGATTACCATCCAGGATTCAATTATATATATATCTGATGTTGGATGGATTTATAAACCAACAAATACAATATGTTGAGCCTGGGATTTGATCCGTACACATCATATTCTCATCAAAGTGGTTACCTTAGTTGAAGAGTACGTCAATGAAAAACCTGAAACAATCACCGCACCCTGTGATGGTTTTATCATTTTACTTCCCGTTTTCGTTGGGATAATCAATGTAAATTTGTGATAAAAAAATATTAAAGACACAGTTGTCAAGACACCCAGGGCCATGTGGGGAAGGCACGTTCATCCCCGTCATCACCTCGTGAAAAACGGGACTTGCGGAAAACCGATTTTGGCGATGCTCTCGAGACCTTGCAGGTGCAGTTCTACATCATAATTCCATGCTCCTACAATGTAGGGCCCCCGTTCGATAGCAAAGTTGGAATCCAGCTGGTTTGTAACTGCAATAACTATAGGCTGGATTAGGGGATATATCAGGGTATATCTATAGGTACCCTCTGGTAAACTAACATAACTATGGAAAATCACCATTTTCAATGGGAAAATCCACTATAAATGGCCATTTTCAATAGTTTTTTGTATGTTTACCAGAGGGTAGATGGGTTTATAAACAAACTTATCACTCGCCCCACCTCGTATCACACCAGGGTGAAGGGATGGGATTTTCAGTGGAGGAAACCTCCGAAGTCATGGGGCTACCCCTACAATTAGTGAGGCCCCCCGTTGTGATGTGAACGTTGGTTAACAAAAGCCCCAGGAATTAACTATAGTTATAAGTACCATAAACCATAGTGAAATTGGAGTTTTTTGAACCAACTTAGCTATCGAATGGGGGCCTCACATTGTAGTTATCCATTTTAATGTGGACATCTTTACCATGGGAAAAATCAGAAACATGTGGTTAAAACAGTGCCATAACACCACCCCATTTTTTATGGTTTATACAACCCATTGATGGTGATGAACTGGGGATGGTTTATTTTTTTGTTTTAACCACACCTTCATGGGATTTTCCATGAAATACACACAAATAAACCAACCAGCGATTTTTAGGGGTACCTCCATGACTATGGAAACCTCCCAGTATATGGTCACGATTATCTGGATGATCTTTTTCATGAAACGTCACGTGACGTCACTGGAGAGATGGGGACTCGGGATTCATCTCCATAGGGGGCCCAACTGTTCAGCGATTTTCACAGCGTTTTTTTTATTGTAATTCAGCTACAATGTGAGGCCCCCGTTCGATAGCTAAGTTGGTGCAAATAACTCCGGTGACTATGGTTTATGGCACTTATAACTATAGTTAATTACTGGGGCTTATAAACCACTTTTGTTAACCAACTTATAACTGGGGGGCCTCACATTGTAAGTATGACCGTAATACAAGGTGGCGCTCTAGTTTACGATACAGCTTGGTGCCCCCCAGTTATAAGCTGGTTGATCAACCCCATTGACCATTGTTATCTATGGTTATATCTGCCATAAAACATAGATAAGTCACTTATAAGGCAACTTTGCTAGCTATGGGGCACCATCCTGTAGCTAGCTTGGCAGAACTCCAATAACTCTGGTTTATGGCAGTTACAACTATAGTCAACTGGGTTTAAACACCAACATACCGCGGGGAGTCCCCCATCTTGTAAGGGGTAAATCCCAATTTTAGGCAGTGATTAGCATGACTATACCCATGACCTTCACTGCAATCTCAATATTCAATCACCATTTCAGTAGTAGATGATCATTTTTGATTGGTTCCTGGTTCGTGGATTATTTCTGTTGGTTATTGTTAGTTTTGGGCTGGTTTTTTTCTACCTACAGTTTTGGTTCAAGGGCTACAATAAGGGGACTCATTTGACCATTCTATGAACCTGATTTTAACCAACCTGGTTTAGCTAAGTTGGTGCAAATAACTCCAATTTCACTATGGTTCATGGTACTTATAACTATAGTATTCCTGGGGCCTCCAATAAACTTAGCTATCTTGGGGGCCTCCATAAACCAACTATTGAGGGATGACAGATGGTTTTGAACCCTCCAGCGCCCAAAAACGTCTTGTTGTTTCTAGAAATTACACCAGTTCGGAATCGCTAAGTTGGTTGAACTAACTAGGTTAACTAGGGTTTGTGGTCGTTATAAATATCGGTCCCTGGGATTGTTAACCAACTTGCAACTCGGGCGGAACATGTCGGTCGTTAAGATGATGGTCACTGAATTGTTTGGGCACATTGAAGCACTTTTTAAAATTCCATTTGTCCTCTAATTATTTACATTTATTTACCATAACTATGGAAAAGGCCGGAATATTGCCAATTTATAAATGATTCACATACGTATGATTATTTACTTATTTACCCATTAAACATTGTGATTTGTGATTTTCCGTAGCAGAGATAATCACTAGAGGCTAGATCAATTTTACTGTTTATCAGCGTTGGGGGACCTTAAACAACCTTTGATTTTCACATTGAACCATGGGGTCATGGCTTGCAGAGGCCAGCGAAAATCGTGGGTGTGTACTCCCATCAAACTAGTTCCAACAGTTAAACTGGCCATGGCTATTAGTGAAATAACTGGTTATTTCTATGGGATTATACTTTCTATAAATGGGGTGACTTGTTAGTACTTATAACTGGTATAACTGGGGCCATAACAGTTCACCAAGTTAGTTCGACCACCTTAGTTAACGGACAGTTTTCCTCTGTTATTGACTGGTAAATCGCACCATATCGCACTATATCTTCATAAACCGATTGGTTCAAAGCCCATTACCCTCCGGTAATCAAACATGGTTTCCTGGAAAAAATACCATTTAGTTCGTTGATTTTCCCAGCAAACTAAACCTGCATTTTTGATAGGGATGTCCAGTTGCCATGTTACCAGAGGGTAAACAGTACTAATCACTATTAACTACTATGAACCATTCTTAGTCAGCATTAACCATCATTACTAACCACTATTAGCCGTTATTAGTACGAATCACTATATATAGCCACTATTATCCCACCAAAGTAGTGATTAGTCAAGCAATGTTAAGACTAAGCCACCAAATCATAGCCTTAGCAATAATACGAAAAAAAACTCTGGTTGGTGGTTTGGAACATGTTTCATTTTTCCATAGGGAATGTCATCACCTTAACTGACGAACTGGTCATTATTTTCCCATTGACCCAAAGGGTAAACAAAATCATAGCCTTTGCAATAATCAACCACCAACCAAATATCTATCATATATAAATATACTATAAATATTGATATATCAAACAAGTTGGATGGGTAAACGCCAACGAACGCTTCACATCTCACTGGTCATTCTTTTTCCTTGTATGAAACACCCAGGCGGCGCTGGTGAATGTCCTCATCATCGTGGGGAAGGCGATCTGAAAAGGGGGTTCCGCTGCGGGCTTAAGTGGACTGCATCGAATTAGGAGATAGAAAAACCATACAATGTGAGGGCCCCCAGTGAGGTTAACAAAAGCCCCAGGAACTAGTTCGTTATAAGTTATAAGATGTTATAAGTATCATAAACCATAGTGAAATTGGAGTTATGTGAACCCCAACTTAGCTATCGAACGGGGGCCTCACATTGTAGGAAAATGGTGATTTCACCGAAAATTGGATTTCCATGGGATGAATATAGCTGATTTTGATGATAGCTAAGTTGGTGAACATGAGTACAAAAACTAGGCTTTATGGCACTTATAAATATAGGTGGATGGGATTATAAACCAAGAAACATAACGTTTGGGGGGCCCACTAGTTGCATGTAAAAAGAAGAAGCAATTCCCAAAGAATCCCAATTTTTATCATGGGTTAATGGATTATATAACCATTAATACTAAAGTCAAATCCGAGAAAGCTAGTCGCAGTTTTTTTTCCGAAGGTTGAATATGATATGTAGAGAGCCAGAAATAGATGGAAGGATTTATCAGAAGTCAGAAGGGAAAGCATCATCCAGATGCGGGGGTATCAATCAGCATTTGCCATTGGACATGCTTGGGGTATTGACTGACAATGTAATTGCAGATGATTATCAGCAACAGCAGAAATCACCATGTTCATGATGTTGAATCATGTCTTGGACATTTTATGAAACATTCACAGTATATAGTGTATATATATATTATGTGAAATAGCGGCGGTATTTTGTTTGTAAAAATGAAACAAAACAAACACAAACCTGATATGTTAGCCAATGTCAGGGAATTATGTTCTTTGTTGACTATCATGGGGGGTTACTTGTAGGTCCCAGAACACAGGCAATCACTTTTCTTGTGACAAACAAGAACTACGTGATTTCATCTTTCCAGTTTCCCATGGGAACCCCATTGAACAATAGATTAATCGCCATAGATCCAGCAGGTAGCTGAACGCCCATCTAACAAGTTTGCTACCCTCTGGTTTTTTAACATAGCCATGGTATAGATGGCCCAATTATAGATGATTTTCCCAGCTAGAAACCTCTATTTTGGGGATTTTCCATGGCTATGTTAAATAACCAGATGGCATATCCCAAACCCTAACAGTTAAGTTCAACCAACTTCGCCAACCAGCTTTCCTTTAATTAGTCTAGTTCATCCCACTATATGGAGGTTTCCTAAAATAAGGCTACCCCCTAATCATCCATTTCTAGATCGGATTGTCCCTTATAAACCAGCTATTGGGGTACCCCATTTGTGGAAACCTCTATGTAGTGGGATGAATCAATATGGTTAATTATATATGGTTTCATGGGATTAGTAGTTCAACCAATCCAAAATATGTGGCTTAATATGGTTTATCAACTATATTAAACATCAAAAAAACATATTAAAACTATAAACTATAAACCACGATCCTGCTTATTGATGTTTTTTTATTGGGAATTTAACTATATCAGAAAGGATTCAGACCGCCGGAGGATGACGTCCCCATCTACGAAGCAGATCTCAGTACCGAGGGACTGCGTGAGGCCCATCCAACACATCGGACGTGGTGATTTCACCTGGCAAAATATGAGGAAAACCATGGGAAAACCATGGTAAAATATGGGATGAACATAGCTGATTTATGATAGCTAAGTTGGTTGATAACTTGGTTGACTAGTTGCCTAGGGTTTATGGCATATCGAGTTCGATGCGAGTTTTGTTCACTAAGGTATGACCTGACAAGGGCCTCGCTAATTGTAGGTGATTTAATTAGCCACCGGGTAATTGTTATCTTACCATCAGACATGGGGACTTGACTATAGGAAGTCTTGGAATGTTATTTGGGATATGTATCTATACGTGGTTATGGGATGATTTGCTTCTTTTTCGGGGACCATCATCAACCAAATGGGATGAAATAACATGTTTATTGTTGCTTTTAATCATTGTTCTACATGATGTATCACGAGTTAATACAACCAGGAACATGTGGTGTTACCTGAAGATTGGTATGCCTCAGCTTATAGAAATTGTATATCCACTCATAGATGGCACTGCATTTCCAAGATATCCATAGAGCCAAACATCATTGTGGGGTATTGCCGTGCCGATTCCCAGGACAGTCCGCACTTGGATCAATTCGTCGTGCGTGCTGCGTTGGATTTGGCTCCTTGACTCGAGCGGAAAGCGGTGAACAAATTCTGGATCGTTTCAAAGTGGGGCCCTCAAATAACTAGGGGATATGGTACTTGTAACATCTTGTAACTATAGTTAGATGGACTAATGAGGGGGTGATAAACCAACTAACATCACTTGGGGGCCCGCATTGTTTGGAACTGAAAAGGGAACCAAGATGTGGGATGATGGTGTGAAAATATGGAGTCCCCATTCACTGTCCTTTGTTTGAGGCATTTTCCACCTCTCACATTGGCTCATATGGAAAACAATCAGAGATACCGACACTCCTTCGACATTCAATCTGTAATATCAACAGCAAATTTTATGGAAATGTACGGGGAAAATACAGGGACTCCGGGAGAAATGTTCTGCTGGTTAACAAGCCTAAGTACAACACCTCGTGGAGTTATGGTGAATGTCTAACAAGAGTTGGATTTCTAGTCTAAACGTCGCGGGACCCATTTTGTAGCATGGAGTACGTGTGCAAGTTGAAGTAACATGACGGCTTATTCGCCAGACGGTGAGCAGGTGAGCGAGTTGGACTGCCAAAACCAGGCGTTGATCTGATGATAGGGTACCCAAAACTACCCAAAAAATGCCCTACAAGGTGAGGCCCCCCAGTGATGTTAGTTGGTTTATAAGCCCCAGTAACTATAGTTATAAGTACCATAAACCATAGTGAAATTGGAGTTATAAACCAACTTAGCTATCTTGGGTGCCTCACATTGTAGTTTATCATTGTTTATCCCTATTCAATATCTATTTTTGGAGTATATTCCATTTACAGACACACCCAGGTGATACAATCTTGGAACAAGGGGGTCAAATTGATGAGGATGGTATGGATATTTATTTAATCCGTAGATACATAGTCCGCACCCCGCAAGGTTTTTCAGTACCTTATCTGCCCACTGGGCGATTGATTATTCTCCAAAAAACCTTGCAATGGTTAGCGCCGAATGATATTAATTTACAGGAAAGTTATTATATACCAACCTGATAATTTAACGAATTGCTATTGAAAATGGCCCATTTATAGTGAGTCTTTCCATTAAAAATTGTGATTTCCCATAGTTTTTTGTATGTTTACCAGAGGGTATGTTCTTGTTTGATCCATATCGACAATCAGCATATCCGTTTATATATCCCATTTGGGTATGGGTCATATCCTACCCTGGGGGTTCTATCTGTCCTATCTGTGGAAAAAGTTCGCAAAATGGTGAACCAGGGCACCGTGCTACGTTCTTAAGGGGCTATAGCTTTTAATCTTCCATAACCATAAATAGCGTTCAATTGAGATATAAGTGGCTGAATTAACTATGGTTTATGGTAGATATAAGGAACTAGTTAATGGGGCGAATTAAAACAAACAGAACTGGTAGTGCAGTTCCAGTACCATATATACTTCCAGATGAGCTGTCAGAAGCTATGACAAACACAGGCCCTAATCTGTGATCGGTCAATGGTTTGAGCCATACCCAGTCCTAGCTTAGTCTCAGAAAGAAATGAACAAGTTATGAGTTATGGCCCTTAACAATTGTAAATGGACTTATAGCTCCTATAACTAGTTGGTTTTATATCAGTATACACCCATAACAAAAAAACTGTTTGTTGGGCCATAACTGGAACTTTCTACATAACCAAGGAACATGATCTGTGATCTCTTAGGTGGACGAAATGGTTTGGAACACCTCTTCTATGTTCCTTCGAGTGGTGGACAAGTGAGCCCGGGCATGTTTCGGATGAATCGATGGTGATTCAAACTTGGGGGACCCTTTGGTACAGTTAAAGCCATTTACCAGTTATACATGATTGTAAGTTGTTATTTCTATGGCGTTTTAATTGGTTTTAATTCCATAAATGGGGTTATAACTGTCTTATAACTGGTAAAGGGCCATCACTGTATAAACGAAGATAGCTATGGAAAATCACAATTTTAATAGGTAAAATTCCATGTAAATGATCTATACATGGGTCACATTTTTCATAGCTATGTGAATTTACAGAAGGGTATTTTCACCTCAGATTAGTGGGTGTACAACCCGAATTCGGGGCAGCAAACATGGGATGATTCATGAAAATTCATGTTTGCCAACTGTGTCATGAAATCCTAGGGGATGAGAAGAGATTACTACAGTTATGGCCATGGCTATAAGTGAAATAACTGGCTATATCTATGGGATGAGAAAGATGAACTATAAATTTGGGGTGACTTGTTAGTACTTACCCAGATGCTCCATGGTGCTGGAAGATTTACCAACATTTGCCCGAACAAAATCACCCAGTATTGTAGGTAAATATACCATACATGGAGCAGATGGGTTATACCCTCTGGTAAATTAACATAACTATGGAAATTCACTATTTTTAATGGGAAAATCCACTATAAATGGCCATTTTCAATAGCTATGTTAAATTACCAGAGGGTAACTGGTATAACTGGGGCCATAACTGTATAAGCCTCTACTGGACCTTCATCCCAGCATAAATGACGGAGAATCATCGCCTTAAATGGTGACGAGCAGCTGCAGCTGGCTGCGCCTTTCCCATGGTGCTGGTATATAAAAACCTACATGACTCGGTGATTTTGTTCGGGCAAATGCTGGTAAAAGATCTTCCAGCACCATGGTTCGCATATGGGGTGATTAATGAACCAAAAACCTAGGGATGATTAACCAAATACTATGGTTTTTTAATGATCCATACCTACTGGTTTACTGGAGTGTAACCATAGATCCTATATATTTCTCCATTGGCCGAAGTTTTGGATTTGTCGGTCAGTTTTCCCATGGTGACTTCGTGGGCCAACAAAGCTGCGGCCAAGTGGGGTATATCATGGTATACCCATGGGGGATCTAGCCCAAAAAAATGCACATGTGGATCTAATGTGATTTGATTGGGATACTTTCAGGGATATTTCGGATACTGGTTGGTGGTTTGGAACAGGATTTTATTTTCCATCATATATGGGATAATCCTTCCCATTGACTCCATTGACTCATATTTTTCAAGATGGTTATTGCACCACCAACCAGTAAATATACTATATTTTGGGTGTTATCATCAATTACTATTAGCCAGTATTAACCACTATTAGCCATTATTTACCACTATTTACAATTAAGTTATACCAATTAATCCCCTTGAAATATCCAGTTACAATGTGAGGCCCCCCAGTGATGTTAGTTGGTTTAGATTCGCCCCAGTAACTAGTTCGTTATAAGTACCATAAACCATAGTGAAATTGGAGTTCTTTGCACCAACTTAGCTATCGAACGGGGGCCTCACATTGTAGCCATTGACATAACTGTTATGTCACCGTGCACCATGATCCAATCGGAGATGATATTTTTGTCATTCGAATCACCTGCTGGAATCAAACATCATGTTTAATAGGTATATACCATCTGATTATTTAACATATTGAAAATCCATGATAAATGGAGGTTTTAATAAATTCCACGACTATGATTTTGAGAAATCCCACGAATTACCCTCTGGTAAACGTTTACATAACTATGGAAAATCACAATTTTTCATGGGAAAACTCACTATTTCTAGGGTGATTTTCCATAGTTATGTTAGATTACCAGAGGGTATTGGATGATTTGCAGATAGCTAGAATACAGCTGCAGTGATGGCCCCATTTATACCAGTTATGGATGTACTAACTAGTCACCCCATGTATAGAATGTTTCTAATCCCATAGAAATAACCAATTATAACTAATAAATTGCCATAACTGTAGTGATAACACTAAATCTTGCTCTCCCTCTCTCTCTCTCTCTCTTCCTCTCGTCATCTCTGTCTTTCCCTATTCCGCTGCCATTCTTTACCTTGACGCGATACGTACAGCAAAGGGGCGACCAGACTAGTTATGGGTCAAAACCTATATCCATCCTGGCCACTGAAAAGATTGTGATTACCAAATCGTCCTTAATAGAAGTGTTTGCAGGTTGTCAGCAAAACGGTCAAGTGACGAAATTCATCGAAATTTCATTGTTGCTGTAAACATTTTCAGTCGTGTCCGTTGAACATCCTGAGTTATGATGAGTATGTTTTGAAGGCTGACGCTGAAACGTCCCTTGTTACAGATTGAATCACCCATTAAACCATTTTAGTATTGAAACCCCGGGTGATTTGGGGTACCACCACTTTAGGAAACCCTATATACATGCTTCACCCCCCATGTTTGCGACTTACGCTTTGGTTATTTATCATAGCTATGGAAAATTGCCCATTTATAGATGATTTATGATGATTTACCTATTGATTAAAACTGGCGATGTTCCATAGCTATGTCAACTAACCACATGGTAACACTGAAAACCACGGAAAAGGTATATCGGAAGGACTTCCCTTTGTTCGATCGATCACTTGGTGGAGCGGTTCGTCCTGTTTGTTTGTTGGTTCCTATCGAAATATGGGAACCCGCCAAAAAATATATATATATATATTTGATATATATATATATATAAATATATATATATGGAAAATATTAGATTCTTAGATAGTTGCATAAGAAATCCCCAACTGATATATATTGAAAATTGCTGAAATATGGGAAATTCGCAATTTGTTTGACGTGTAGAACATTCATATTGATAGATGAGCTATCAGCTAACCATTGAGATACATGGTTAAACCAAGAAAAACAACCGGGGTGACCCGTCCTACAATATCCGCCTGTAATCAATCGTGGCTGAATACCCCACTATATAGTCGGAAAAAAAGCGTGGTTCGGAGCTGATGACACCGGTATATCCCCATATCAGCACCATTGTTGATGGTTAAGCTCCATAAATCTGGGTAACTTTTGTTGCGACCTCACTGCTCTCCCTCACTGGAATGATGGTCAATAAGAGGAATCATCCCAAAATGGCCCAACATTTCAGAATAGTGAATTGTTATAATTTGCCCAAATATATAATGCCATAGAATCTCCATATGGGTTTGTCTGAAAAAATGTTACTCGGAAACCTGCTGATCAATCATCATTTTCCCGTAGTTAAAAGGTCATTTAACGGTATTCCCCAGTGTCAGACACACCCATACAATCCCTATGTAATTTCTATTTAACCCCTATATAGTCTCCATAAATCACTGGTGCCCCCTGCTGGGTATTACCATCATCACGGCTGCCAGGTTTAACGACTTTCACGTCTCGGCGTATTGCACTGCCGGACACGTTCCTTGGAAAAATTACATTCTTCGAGTGATCCCCACCAAAACATTCTATCTGACATAAATATATATATATATTCTGACATTCTATCTGGCAAATCTTCTGACATTCTTTCGGGCATATGTATCTGGCTTATCTTCTGGCATTCCATCTGGTATATCTTGGTATATCTTTGGAGATTCTTTGTGGTCCAGGTCCGGCGGGGATCACTTTGATCCAGAGGTGGCTGCTCGGGCCCGGAGGGAACCACTGCGATCACGAGCTTGCAGTTGAGGTTCAGATGTTTATTTTAATGTTCTTTTAATCTCCCACGTCCACCTGCCACTTGCTTGATTCAGCAGCCACATGCAAGGCCGCGTCGCATTCCTCCGGGGACACCGGAGTACATCGACCCGGGGGTGATCAGCTGCTAAGGATTACAATCAACGCGTCGATCTGTGGCCTGGCCAGTGGTGAGGATAAATTTTGATATACCTGAGACCTCCAGGGTACTTTGAACTTGAGACCCGATTTTTTTGCTTGGTTTTTTTCCCCTGCTTTGCGTTATCTCCAACATCATGACCTATGTTCCATTGACACCTCTTCAATATTGATTGCGCGATGGGGCTCAAGGCACTTCAAGTGGGCATGAGTCAGACTAACCCCAGGAGAGAGCAAATCGGAAAGAATGACGAATCAAAAGAAAACTTGGGAGGTTGTTTACTTCAGAACATCAGGGGTATTTCCATGAGGAGACTTCACAAGTAAACAAAACATTGGGGGGTTTCTCTTCAGCCATTCAGGGGCAACTTGTCACATTTTATAGTTATCTACCAAGGCCCCGAAAGAATTTCGTTGTAGCCATAAGGACTCTCCAGGGGTAACTTTCTTGATTGTATACCTATATATTATATATTCATGATAGGTGGCAACGGTGACAACGTATATATATATATATATAAAAATAATATATATATATGTGTATATATATACATATATATATTTATATTTATATATATATATATATTTATATGTATATATTTATGTATATATATATATGTATATATGTATAATATATATGTATATATATATGTATAATATATATATATATGTATAATATATATATACTTATGTATGTATAATATATATATATATTTGTGTATTCGTCAAACATTCTCGCACATTTTTGTTTCGTCTACGCATCCCTATACGCAACTTTTTGTGTTTGTCAAACATCTGGTCATCAGTTCCAGCTGGTCTTCGAGGTATTCTTTTGGTGCGTTGACTTGGGTCATCCTGGCAGGAGGCATCAAGGCGCTGGGAGAGCAATGGAACCCATCCAGCGGTTGTTAGAACGCACGCCATCTTGGGGACATATTTCTTGTTAAACCACGTACTATTTTTTGCTTATCTTAACAGCCTACCCGAACAAATATGGGTTTTACATGAATGAATGTAGATGGTAGGATCACACTGGCACCTCCCTGTGGTGCGATGGCATTCTGGGCTGCAAATGGGTGCACAGGAAACGGATGGGAGCTGGAATGCATTCCCGAATTCAAGGACAAGCAGGCTGAGACCACGCTTGTGACACGAAATGCTTCAAGCCCAGTCTTTGCAGTAGCGCATGCGCGACTTTGGGTAGTGCTTATTGCAAGAGGACATGTGGCGCTTCCATCGGATAAAACGCGCTTTCCAACATTGACCCCACGGTGGACCAAAGTATACCAAAAGACTACAGTACGAAGGATATAAGCAAAAAGAGTTTGCCTTCAAGTGAGCATGCTCTGACCTTCAAAAGCGAAGATTGATTGGACACTTGGCCCAAGATTTTCGCGATCATGACCGATGTGCGGACAAGCATCTTGCTGCAAGACGAACTTCTCGAGGCCTCGAAGAGGTCTGATGGGTTTGCCAGCATGGGACAGGGTCCTCCTTTGTTCTGTTCTTGCTACCAACCCCAAAGTTATGTGAGTTTACAAATTTATATGAGCTATAACGTGCTTGTAAACCCTTCATAACGTCTCTATAATCTGGTTTGCAAGTATATAAAGTTTCATAACTTTTGACAAGTAAGTTATAACTTCAGCTAGCCAGCTATGTGAGGTTGTAAATATTTAGGTAAAATATAAGATCTTAACGAACTTATCGCAAGTATTTTATATTTATGGTATCTTTTCAAAACTACGTCAGCAGACTTAACATAAGTGCTTAGGAAAAGTTATCACAAGTTTTAGAAAGTTATCAACAAATACTAAGACCACCACATGGTTGCGACAAGAACTCAAGGAGGGCTTCATGTTTACATATATGACCGTAGTGTTTAATAAGTTTGCATTTTGAAAAGAGAGTGTCTGTACATGAAGGATATCGTTTGTAAAGACAGTTCCTGAAAAGGTCATGGTTTGCAAAGACAATTCCTGTGAAGGATATGGTCTGCAAAGATTGTTCCTGCAAAGGACATGGTTTGCAAAGACAGTTCCTGTAAAGGATATATAAATATAGGTTCTTATATTATATATAAACAAGATTAGCTCAATCATATTTAAGTTATACTAGCTTTACTTTTTCTAAATTGTAGCAGCTTCTCGATTTAGTTTTTTGTATTTCTATTTGTCATGAATATTGTGTGGTTTGGTGATTGTTTGGTATATATTATTTTTTTCCAATATGTCTAAGTATGTCTCTTTAATAAACAACTAGATTAAATGAAACCAGCTTTGGCTCTGATTGTAATAGCTATAGTGTAGATTGAACGAGCCATAGCTTAGACTGAACTAGCTATAGTTCAAAGTTCAAATTGGCTATAATGGTAATTTTTCCTGCTGGTTTGGCACTGCGAAAGGGGTTAAAAAGGGCGACCTTTTTGCGCCCAAAAAGGGTCCCAAAAACAAAGAAAAAGGTCGCCATTAAAAATCCCAAACGAAAAGAACAATTACTAGGCTATGATTCAGATTGAACTAGCTATAGTTCTAAATGAACTATATAGCTATAGTTCTAAATGAACTAGCAAGAGTTCAATCTGAACTAGCTATAGTTCAAACTAACGTAGCTATAGTTCAGCAATAGTTCGTTTTCTCTTCGAATTAAACTAGCTATAGTTCAGCCATAGTTCAGCCATAATTTATTTTATAATTCAAGTTAAAATTGCCATAGTTCAGCCATAGTTCCATTCCTAACTTAAAAATGCAACTGCTATAGTTCAGCTATAGTTCAGCCATGGTTCAGCTTTAATTCCTTTTTTTATAATTCATGTTGAAATTACCATAGTTCAGCCATAGTTCCATTCATGATTTAAACTAAAACTGCTATAGTTCAGCCATAGTGCCATTTATAATTTGAATTAAATTTGCTATAGTTCAGTCATACTTCAGCCATAGTGTGCGAGCCTGCGCACTCTGATCCTGAGTTTGCTGTTCGGGTCCAGCGGGGACCACTGCGATCACGAGGTTGCAGTTGAGGTCTGGCGGGGGAGGAGGAGGAGAAGGAGGACAGCTGACATAAAATCTAACAACCATCACCTGACAGGTGGGGAACAAGAGTATTTGGCCGCGCATGCGGCATGAAATATGAAGGTTTCATCAACCAAAACCTGGTGGTACACACACATATACATATATAGTATATAATCATGGCATGTAATTATAATAGTTTTCCTTCTTCGTTCATACAATGAATCATGTTATCTGTCCGGTGGTAAACGGAGGGAGCGGTTCCGAGCAGATATCTATCCATCTCCTATTTTACATGGGGACCCCTGCGGAGCTACGAATGGAGTGTCCCAACCACATTTTATTTAGCAGTCTGGCAATCCAACATACCGTGGATGGAAAAAAACCTGCACCACCAAAAGGGTGGTTTTAACCCTGTAAATAAAGGGATAAACCACCTATTAACTGGTGCATTTTTTTTCCCATCCAACATAGCGAGTGAAAATCATCTATAAATGGTGTCTTAATGGGAATCCACGTGGATTTCCCACTGCCATGTTTGATTTGAGTATGGAGAGATGGGTGAACTTTGGTAAATGGACGGCTATGGTAGTTTGGGTTGCTTGATTCATGGATATAAATGTCTCAATGTCAAATTCATGCTAGAATCATTCTTTTGGGTTGGTTATATCGTTTAGATTATCTGTTATATCTACCAGAAACGGTTGACGAAGTGCCACAAACAACGGATTACATGTGCCAGGGTCAAAACAGTAGTTATGTTTTCATATTGGGATGGTCATCAACCCATGAATACGGATTCATGTATCATATAACCATTATAAGGAACCCGTAATGATGCTGGGACTACCATACCATTCTCCATCGGCTGGGATACCCTCACCACATATGTTATCATATAAATATATATATATATATATTTACAATAATATACATATATATATAATACTGTACCATGTTTAGACCATGACACGTATAGATGCTTATGGATGGTGACAGGAATCGAATGTTGTTTTTGTTTTAAATCAACTATTTGTATGCTGAACCTCGCATTTGGAGCTACACGGTTTTGTCCAAAACATGGCGGACATCTCAAATCTGCATCACGTTTATTGATGATTTTCCGCATGGTGTGTGAATCGGATGGTGTGGCGCCCGAACACGTGCAAACAATGTGGGGCCGCAGTTAGGAATCGCTAAGTTGGTTGCACTAGCTAGGCTAACTGTTGGGTTTATGGTAGTTCTAACGAAATAATTATATTGTGGGGTTTTAAACCAACACACCTTCACGTAAGGGGAGGCCCCACATGTTCAAAGCCATGCGTGGATGTCATGCCAGCGTTAGGGTGTCCTCCCATAACTGGGATTTGTTGAGATGTTCTGAGGCATATTTCAGTTCCAGTGGCCACATACAATGTGGCCACCCCCCCAGTGATAAGTCAGTTTAAACTTTATACCCACTTGTAATCAAACGCAGCAATGAACCGCTGAATGGAAGTTTAAATGGAAGAAAAATATGTGATTGGTGAATTTTCTAGCCAACCACATTTGATTACCTGAGGGTAACCCCATCAAAACATATCAAACCTATTCAAATATTTGTCCCTTTATATATATACAATGTGAGGCCCCCGTTCGATAGCTAAGTTGGTGAACACAACTCCAAGAACTATGGTTTATGGTACACAAATAAATATAGTATTCCTGGGGCTTTTGTTCACCAACGTTCACATCACTGGGGGGCCCCACATACCAACTTACCAATCTCGGGAGCCTGACTTGGTACGTGGCACCGGTTGTTTTTCTGGAGGTCCGAATGATGCTGCTGCACAAGAGCCTTGACTCAGCGCTATGGATTGATGGTTTCAATGCCGCCCATCATTGGAGTGGTTTTCTTGGGAAAATGTTAATCGGAAACCAGTGATTTTCCCATGAAATATGGGGGTTCTGTCAATTTTCCCTGAAACCAGTCCATTGGACCGATCAAAATGTTAAATTTGCGGATGGTGTATCCTATTGCTTCATTACTATAGGATCTGTGGTTTAATAATCCATGTATGTGTATTGATTCACCACCACTGCTGTCAGAGGACTTTCTTTTTGTTTACCAACCAAACTGTATGGTTTGTCAAAAAAAGGTAACCCCAAATCCACTGATCATCATGTCCCCTTAAAATTGCAAAAACATGGGAGGTGTACGATATGTTCATCAATTCTCAGACACTACAAATTTGCCAACCAATACCTCGTTCAAGTGACCTGGCTGTCAACAAGCTAGTTGATTTGGCAATTTGGGTTCCACAATGAAACCTCAATTGGATATACCCTCTGGTAATTCAAACTGGCTAGCTGTGAAATCCTCGCTAAATGAAGGTTTTATTTGTTTCAATGGGAAATTCATGTATAAATGGTGGATTTTCAAACCAACCATGTTCGATTGTTGGAGGGTAAGTACATGAATAACAAATATGTGACTCCTGAACTACCCAAGTTTTTGGGAATGGACATCCGTTGGTACAAAAGGTTCTAGGTTTTTGATTTTATACTCATCATACATGAGATACCTGGCCAAACACAGGAGAGAACTGAAAAAAATCATCAACCAATATCATCTCATGATGATGGGAGCTGTTCTACAGCCGCTTATTGTTCGGATCAAGAGATATGCACCAGGTACAGACCGTGGACCACGGATCCAAACGTGCACCAAATGGTTTGATTGAATGGTGCAGGGTGAAAGGTGAAACAATGCATAAAACCCAGCTATTGAATATGGATGGTGCCCCCTGGATAGAAGTTGGTTTTTGTTCACCCAGTCAACTATATAGATTTAACTCCACCATATATCCAGCTGTAGCTGTAAACCAACAGAATCCTATAAAAGAAACATCTATAGTTTTGTTCCTCATCTTTAGTGATTACATACCATTTTTTTACTTGTGAAATCCCCGTTTATTTTTTTCCCCACCTGCCAGGTGAGGGTTGTTAGATTTTATGTCAGTTGCCTCCTCCTCCTCCTCCTTGCCTCGTCCTCCTCTCGTCCTCCTCTCTCCTCCTCCTCCTCCCTCCTCGTCCTCCTTGTCATCCTTGTCGTCGTCCTCGTCGTCCTCGTCGTCCTTCCAACTGCGACCCGCGATCCACAGTGTTCTCTGCCGGACCTCAACCACGACCATCCACGCCCAGTGTTCCCTGCCGGACCTCAACCACGACCATCCACGCCCAGTGTTCCTGCCGGACCTCAACCACGACCATCCACGCCCAGTGTTCCCTGCCGGACCTCATGTAGGAAGATAAAATGTCAGATAGAGTGCCAGAAGATTTGCCAGGTAGAATGCCAGAAAATATGCCAGAAGATATGCCAGATAGATATGCCAGAAGATATGCCAGATAGAATGCCAGATAGAATGCCAGATAGAATGCCAGAAGATATGTCAGAATATATGCCAGAAGATATGCCAGATAGAATGCCAGAAGAATGCCAGAAGTCAGATAGAATGCAAGATATGCCAGATAGAATGCCAGAAGATTTGCCAGATAGAATGCCAGAAGATATGCCAGATATGCCAGATGCCAGAAGATATGCCAGATAGAATGCCAGAATGAGAAGATATGTCAGTAGAATGCCAGAAGATAGATAGAATGCCAAATAGAATGCAGAAGATATGTCAAGATAGAATGCAGAGAAGATATCCAGATATGCCAGATAGAATATGCCAGATAGAATATGCCAGATAGAATGCCAGATAGAATGCCAGAAGATATGTCAGAATATATGCCAGAAGATATGCCAGATAGAATGCCAGATAGAATGCCAGAAGATATGTCAGATAGAATGCCAGAAGATATGCCAGATAGAATGCCAGAAGATTTGCCAGATAGAATGCCAGAAGATATGCCAGATAGAATGCCAAATAGAATGTCAGAAGATATGTCAGATAGAATGCCAAATAGAATGTCAGAAGATATGTCAGATAGAATGCCAGAAGATATGCCAGAAGATATGCCAGATAGAATGCCAAATAGAATGTCAGAAGATATGTCAGATAGAATGCCAGAAGATGTGCCAGTAAGAACATGTATAAATGTCATGGTGGGGATCACACGAAGTAAAGTAATTTTCTATAACCATAGTTCCTATGCCCAGATGCTCCATGGTGCTGGAATATGTACCTACAAAACTGGATGATTTTGTTCGGGCAAATGTTGGTAAATATTCCAGCACCATGGTTCGTATATGGGGTGATTAATAAACCAAACCTAGTCATGATTAACCAAAAATTGTTTGTTTAATGATCCATACCTATGGTTTACTGGAGTGTAACCATAGATCCTATATATTTATCGGTTAAAACTAGTGGTTGCAACCCATACCTTAAATATGTCACACTACTTGGATCATCATCCTAACTATACGGTAGTTACCGTAGTTATGACTAACTTATAATGGTTAAAACTCCGTTTTTCGTTATTGAACTTCCCTGTTTTGTGCCAAGGCATCGCAATGAGGAGGCCATCCGCGCCTTCTTCGCGGATGTACGAAGCTTGGTGGGGAGCAACCCGTAGCAACCTCTGAAAAAGATAGAAACCTGAGAAAGCTGGGCAATATTCCTGGAAACATATGGAAATATATCCCATATGCGAACCATGGTGCTGGAATATTTACCTACATTTGCCCAAACAAAATCATCCAGTTTTGTAGGTAAATATAACATACATGGAGCATATGGGTATATATATATGGAAATATTCCTGAAATATGAAATACATAGTTCATCTACGAAATTTGAAAAACACGATTTTCGGCTTTTTTTTTTCGAGGGTTGCACACCAAGTCTGGTTAATTTGATAAGCCATTTATAGACAAGAAGCCAAGCAGACACGGTGTGGGGCCTCGGTTCGGAATCGCTAAGTTTGTTGAACTAACTAGGTTAACCAGGGTTTATGGTACTGTGAGGCCCCCGGCCACGATAGCTAAGTTGGTGCAAATAACTCCAATGTCACTATGGTTTATGGTACTTATCGGTTTATAAGCCCCAGTAACTATAGTTATAAGTAGTTACTGGGGCTTATAAACCGACTAACATCACTGGGGGGCCTCACATTGTAGTTATAACAAACTAGTTACTAGTTTGATGGAATTATATACCGACAAAAAGCAACCGGGAGGGCCACATTGAAGATATTAATGAAAAAAACAGATTAATAAAACCCAACTTTATTAATATTGGGGGATTACACACTAGGCGTATTTCCATTTATACATGGTATCCCTCGATTAGTCAACTGAGGTGTATTAATCCCGGGTTGATATTAAGACTTGGTATTATGCCATGAAAACATTAGTGTTTAGATGGGCTGCACATGGGTTTGTCTGAAGAATTAGGTGGAAACCCTATTCCATCCGATGGTTGTTCATCATTTATCCTTTCGAAATGTGGTTATGTGGGGGATACCCCATGTTCAGACAAAGTCATAACGACATTAAACCGTATATTATTTTATATTATGTGTTCTTTCTTTTTAATTGGATTTAGTTATAGTAGTGTCATGTTCATGTTCATGGATTAATGTGTCCAGTTTGTTTTTTGGATTGGGGGGTAGGGAAACTATGGTGATTGGGGTGTAGGGTTCGACAACACAGGTTGTCGCCATAGGCAATCTCCCTGCTTGTTGAAAAAAGGATCGAACTTAACTCGGGGACCCCCGCATCGTGGCTATAATGCAAATGCTACGCCATGTGCTGACGGTTGAAGGCTACATAGATGATACAACACTAGTAGTCCGATATCCTAGATCGAGATTTACAATGTTGAGTGGAATCGCATCAGCGTTTTGATCAACGAACAGGTTAGGTAGTAAGAATCAACATTGTTTATTTTAAGGTCAGCCATCGTGATGGAACCAAACCATATGGTAAAACAGCATACATCACTGGTTGGTGGTTTGGAACATTTTTCCATATTTTGGGAATAATAGTCCCAACTGACTTTTATATTTTTCAGAGGGGTGGCTCAACCACCAACCAGATCAGCAAAATCAAAAAAGCACATCACCAATGATGCCGTGAAATACGACGGGAGCAGCTCAAAAGGCGCTCGGAACATATGTCTGTGTCCATCAACTCAAAAAGGAATCAGAATCATGATTGGCTCAAGGGAAAAAATCTTGAAACTATAGATTTTCCCATCAAATATGGGGTTTTCCCATAATATATATATATACAATCCAAACTGACGATTCGTCATATTTTTTAGAGGGGTATGGCTCAAGCACCAACCAGATGATTCCGTTTCATCCCGCAGTCCCTGATGGATTTCGAAGAAACCAGGAATTCAGCCGTGAAAAACGGGGCCCCAAAAATGACGTTTGAAGATGTCGGGGTGTTAGGGTGTACTGGACATCTATGTTTTTTCGGTGGTTTGTTTGAATCTTGTATTGGAAAAAGATGAGCGAATCATCAAGTTCACACGGATCATCACCTGTCTTTTCATGATCCTGCGTCTAACCAGCTATTACTTCTGGTGCCGTTGGGATTATGCAAGGCTGTGAGGTATGAGCATGGTATGATAACACACATAAGCTGTGAGACAGCCCCAATTTCATAGTGATTGTAGTTATAGGATGTTATAGACCAAACATAGATACAGCATCCATAAAGCATAACCACAGAAGTTGGTTTTAACTACAGTTATCTACACTTATATTTCCCACAAATCAATCACTTAACCCAGTTATAAACCAACTTAGCGAGGTGCACGACCTCTTCCTGAAAGCAATGCTGAGCTGCTTGGCCATGGGTGACAGCATTAAGGTCGGTACCAGCATTGTTGTTGGTTAAAGCACCACTTGCATTTGGTGGACATGTTCGATACATTCATCAAGATGGATGTGGAATGATGGTAATTGTATCAGGAACATGAAACCGTTGAATTGGAGGTGTCCAAAAATAGGGACCCCAAATCGCCCGCAAAATCATGTTAGTCAAGTTTAGTATTGAATCCTATGGATTTGGGGATTCATTTGAAGAACCTCGGCAATTGATAACAGGACTTTAAGTATATTTAACGACTTACTGGTGCTAAACGTAGGCAATGGATGGGACTGGGGGTATGGGATGATTATTACTATTGATTATGGATCATTCCCGCATTCCCTGCTAAGCACCAATAAGACGATGCTTTGTGGGGGCTTTTCATCTCCATGAAACTGATTGCCTTCGCGCCCCCAGGTCCATTCCAGACTCCCAACATGCGAATCCAGTCGCCACTCTTCGACCAGAAGGTGACCGTTGGAAGTCTTTGGTGACGAGCATTGGGAAAAATCACTGTTGTTTCCTACGGGATGGGGCCCCCAAAGTAGCTAAATTGCCTTATAAGTGGCTGAATTCTATGATTTATGGTAGATATAACTATAGTTAATGGGGATTATAGTTGTTCACACCATCCTGCAGAAATACTGTGGATGGAAGAAATCCTGCACCAGTTGGTAGCTATTGGGAGTCCTATAAAACACTGTAAACAATAGGATTATAATGGGATGTGTACCATCTACCAACTGGTGCAGAATTTCGCAACCATCCACAGCATTGTATATCTGGATGAAAAATGGTCATACTTGAATAGCATCGGATTTTGCTCAGATTTTCTTGGGGGATTCTATGATGATTTTATGTTTTTTCCTCACCCTAAATGCTCTATGATGCTGAAACATTTGGTACAGTCATTGTTTCTTGAAATATAGCATAAATGAAATAATGAGCTGTTCAGCCATGGAATATTACGTGTTTAAATGTTCACTTTATAGAATAACAATATAGATCCATATAGTATGGTATTATAATACTGATTGGTGGTTTGGGACATGGTTTTTATGACTTTCCATTTATTGGGAATGTCATCATCCCAACTGACGATTCGTCCATTATTTTTTCAGAGGGGTAGGGCTCAACCACCAACCAGTTATGGTACCACCATTATAGTACCATTATAGTACCATTATAATCCCATTGAACTACTTTGATGGTAATAACCATTATAATCCCCATAGAACTATTTGTTATGGTACCACAATTTTTGTTGGAATTTCCTTTGTAACCACTTTATGGTAATTTTGATGGCACCAGGTGGATGGCACCAATGATATCCAATGATAGTATATGGTACCATAATACCACCTTTTATTTAATATGCTATAATCCCATTATATAACCATATATAAGCACTATTACTAGGTATTACAACCACTATTATTAGAGGGGTAGGTTGAAACCACCAACCAGAATATAACTTTTTACTCAGAAAAAAATGAAATGCCTGGGCATATGGGGATTGAACCAGCCCACAAGACCTTTTATTGCCCAAGATGCTGCTGGTAACCCCCAGAATTGTTGATTTCATCGAGGCTGTGCATAGTGTTTGGTAAATTCTAAGGGTAATCTTAAACATCCCGCCGGGTGCGGAATCGCGCGTGTAGGCGCATCAACATGCTGAAAGAAATGACAACCCTTTCAGTGTTTCGTGGCCTTCTGATCAGGAAAAAAAAGTTCCCAAAAAAGGTCATTTTTCTGTGATTTTGCAACCCTTACAGCACAAATTTCGGACCTTTTTTGCCTTGCCACTTTCATTGATCATTGTGCATGTAGACCTCTGCAAACGAACGTTAACATCCCCACCCCACCCCACCCCACCCCATGATCAGCGTAGCAGCAGAGGCGTGTTCGACTTCAACCGAACGTTCACATCTCCACCCCAACACATGCTCAGCGTAGCATGCGTGGCGTGTTCAACTGCAAACGAACGTTAACATGCCCACCCCACCCCACCCCATGATCAGCGTAGCAGCAGAGGCGTGTTTGACTTCAACCGAACGTTCACATCTCCACCCCAACACATGCTCAGCGTAGCATGCGTGGCGTGTTCAACTGCAAAAGAACGTTAACATCCCCACCCCACCCCACCCCATGATCAGCGTAGCAGCAGAGGCGTCTTCGACTTCAACCGAACATTCACATCTCCACCCCAACACATGCTCAGCGTAGCATGCGTGGCGTGTTCAACTGCAAACGAACGTTAACATCCCCACCCCACCCCACCCCACCCCATGTTGAAAATGTGTGTAACTACACGTACGGTTTGGCACCCGTTAGCTTAAACATGTTTAAACTGGGTAAATCTTTGCTTGGCAGATTATTTTTTAACATGTGTTGCATGTAGCAACATTGTAGTATCATGCCCGCGTCAGGTTCGAGCAGCTGGGCAAAAGCAACTTGGTTTGGGGCTTGGTTTCGGGCTGGTAAAAAAAATAAACAGGAACTACACTTATGGCCCTTAAGAGTATAAATAGGATGTAATAGGATTATAATTCCTGCAACTAGTTGGTTATGTATCACTTAGATGATGCTTTCTGAGCCAGGAATCGTAAGGGCCACAACGACCATCCGGCCATCTGGAGTATGAGGAACTCAGCAGAATTCAAGAATAAAGATATTTGGTAAACCTTGGTGAATGGTTCATTGATGTGTTGCTTTTATCTTTTCTAAAATTGTGATGGCTGAAATTGAATACCCTCTGGTAATTTAACATTGCTATTATTGAAACTAGCTGTTTATAGTTGATTTACCCATTAATAATGTTGATTTTCCATTCAGGGAATCCCTTAGCCGAACTTTTCAGCACGGCATCAGCCGCGGGAATGGAACATGAGTGGCCGAACTTTTCAGGTTTGTGAAATATGATAATTTACCCAGAACGTTTGACGAGTCGAAACATGGCTACAATGTGGGGCCGCAGTCTGGAATTGCTAAGTTCCATTAACCAACTAGTTTCAACAGGGTTTGTGCTTGTTATCACGAAGTAGGTGGGATGGGATGGGGGATCATCACTAACTTATGACTGGGTGGCCCACATTGCAAGGCACCACTCACTGTTCGTTGATGTGTTGTTTTCCCACTCGGGTATATACTGTACATGCTCTTTACGGATGTGTATTTTTGGTGTCGTTTTTCTTGCTACAAAACAGCCCACTTGCACGCCAGCTACAGACCACTCATCTGGGACTCAGGCATTTCCGCGCATGACGTGTGGCAAAAAAAAAGGTTCCAGTTCCAGTGGTGAGCCAATGCCAAGAGCTGAACCACCCGACGAAAGTAGGGATGTCTCCAGAATTAGGAGTTTGCTTCCAATGTTTTTTTGCATTTTCCTAGCCGTCCTAGCAACCTTGGGAGGCGTGTCGGCATGAAACCCATGATTAACAGCTGGATACGCTGACGATGACTCGTTATATTTTCACGATAAAATGCATCTTTCAGTCTTTCAGGGAATCTGCTGGGAATATGTGCGATTGCTTCTTGGACCTCTTGAATTGTTGAGCAAACCCGAGTAGTTCAAAACAATCCAATCTTTTTGGATAGCCGCTTGACTTGTATCCTCATTGGATGAACCTTTTGAGCTGTCACAACTTCGGAAGTTTTCTTTTCATTACAAACCCCCTGTATCTTGAGCTAGTGTTTCGTCACTTGCCCCAATGTCAACGTTTGAGATCTTTGAGGGGAAAATGATTGGTCTATCCTTGCCGTTGCTGTGAGCCTCGTACAGTCGAAAACATGTGGACTTCGTCCTTGGAAACACAGCTGCTGAAGACAAGCTGCTTTGGGTGCAATTGATCGGTCTAGGGAAAACATGGGAAAACTAACATGGATGAAACCCAAGAAACATCATCTACAAATGGTGAAAATGTCCAGGTCGATGTTAGTTTACACGAGGGTAATTCTATACGGTTTGCTTGACCTTCCATATGCGGATTGTATGCAGTCGACCTTGCACCTTTTCTTTTTGGGTGACCTCGCACAGTGCTTGTTGCCGCCACCATGCCGGGAACACATGGGCGTGGAAGCTCAAGGGGGAGAGCAGGCCGTTGTAGCTTCTGCAGAGTATCCTTGAACGGAAAATCCTTGAACGGAAAAAAGCAATTAGCCCCTACTTAGTGGGCTTATGATGGGTCAGGACTTACGAGGCGCGTGTAAATATAATTTACATTTACATGTATTTATAATATACATATACAGATTAATATATGATGTAATCACATGGCTTCCTAAAGGCATATCAACTTTGAATTTATTTTTGCTTTGGAGAATGCTAACTTTACTGCTCTCAGTATCTTTGGCTATGGAAGCTTGAAGCCAATTTTTCAGAGACGGGAAAATGATGCCAGCTGAGAACAGATGCTCCTGAAAACTCAAAGAAATCTGATTGGTTACATCGTATTCCAATCTGAGTGCATAGATTATGTATACCTATATACCTGAAACCCAAATTAGGATGGTGAACCCTCTGTTTTTTTTGGTCTAAACCTTGAAAACAAAAGTCATTTGTGTTCTAGGTAATTATATAATATTATATAAATATACTATATTTTGGTGGTTTCAAAATCCAGAGATTAGAGATTCTGAGGGCATTGAGGCAGTCACGATGCTGTGGCCTCTAGCTGCTCTGTTTATATTAAATACTCTCAGTAAGGGACCTCAGAATGAATAAATCCAATGCTCAATTACGGTTTTCGGTTTGGGATATTCAATATCTCACTAGTTCGAACAGTTATCCTACTTGTTAACCAATAGTGAGCCTACTTACATGCTATAAACCAACTTTGACCTCGTTTTGGCCCCTTTTTGTTTCCTGTACCAGTCTGGGTCTCCCGAGGACAGGTTGTGGCTGTGTGCATGAAGAAGATCTCGCAGGCCAGCCGACTGAATGGATAGATAGTTGGTTGGTGGTTTCAATCATGTTTTATTGTCCATAATATATGAGATAATCCTTCCCATTGACTAATATTGTTTCAAGATGGTTCAAACCACCAACCAGATATATGTATATATATATATCCAGTTTCTATGTGTATAAAACATGCAGATGGATATATCTATCCTTGGATGACTGATAGATATTTATGTTCTTTATTGCTATAAACTGAATTGTATTGGTTGATATCATATATATATACACACTCACAGCAGTTTGTTACTAATCCATTCACGTTGATGGTTTCATTTTCAATGTTCAGCCATTTCCCTATGGATCCAAATACTGTCTGAGAAGGTACTTAACCCCCTAAATCATACCTCAAGTACTTCCTAAGAAGGTACGGCTGGATCCATAGGGTTTGCAGGGTGATGATTCTGCAATGGCGCAGATCTTTGGGATCGATTGAAACATGTTGAACCCCATGGGAAATTGGATTAACAATTCACACAAGACCATCCTTATGATCACTAGCAATTCGGTTAGTTTCCACAATAACAATGGTGTATTGTTTAACACAATACGTAAATCTAAGTATTTTTTTTGTTGCGACCTCACTGTTCTCCCGAACCCTGGAACCATGGTTAATAATGGAAATCATCCCCAAATGGCCCAACATTTCAGGTTAGTGAAATATTCTAATTTACCCATATATATATATATATATACATATACATAGATACATATATATATATATACACGTATGTATATATATATATACATGTACATGCATGCAATACATATATCTATAGCTATCCACACCACAATACCCGCAATACCTGTGTTGATCCGTGTACTGGAGTAATATTCATCTTTTGTTTGGAGCAACATACTTGGCGTTGATTCATACCCAAGCATTGTGAATGACCATCAGCTCAGGGTTGGTGTCCCTCAATGATGTTCTTTGTTTTTCAGTCCCAGCTGACTACTTCGAGGTTCATCCCACTTAGACTTAGTTACATACTTAGTACCATGTGAGGCCCCCAAGATAGCTAAGTTGGCGAACATAACTCCAATAACCAATGTTTATGGTACACAAATAACGAACTAGTTGCTGGGGCGAATCTAAACTAACGTTCACATCACTGGGGGGCCCCACATTGTAACCATAGTTAGCAACCATGACTTTTCAGTCCCACTTCTTAGTAGCGGATATCTCCCTGCGGACCAGTGGGATGATCCTCTACAAAGTTCATTCTCATCCATTGATGGGATTTTCCATCAAAAAACCATAGTTATTGGAGGCCCCCCCGTGATGTTAGTTGGTTAACAAAGCCCCAGTAACTAGTTAGTTAAAAGTATCATAAACCATAGTTATTGGAGTTATTTGAACCAACTTAGCTAACGAACTGGGGCACCACCTTGTAAAAAAACATTTTCCATCCCATATGCGAACAAAATGGTGCTGGAATATGCACACCGACATTTGCCCTTGTCCAAAATCATCCAGTTTTGCAGGTAAATATACCAGCACCATGGAGCATATGGGTTGGGGATCCCTCATTTAAAAGTCGGTCTTGAGGCTAGCGTTTAAAAGTCGCGCAGGGAGGAGGCAAGCAAATAACACCATTCGTAAAACAAACGTTTCAACCCAGTTATAAGTTGGTTAACAAAAGCCCCAGTAACTAGTTGGTTATAAGTACCATAAACCATAGTTATTGGAGTTATGTTCACCAACTTAGCTATCGTGGCCGGGGGCCTCACATTGTACCCAAAGGATCCCACATGTATCCAAATGTCATGTTGTTTTGATTCCCAAAATAATGAAAATCCCAATGTGCCGAGTAAGAAAAGGTGCGAAAAACAAAATCCCACCATCGAAGTTCGCTATTACTGTCACAAACTCAAGAGTTATTGTAGTGATAAATATCCCGGCGGATGGGAAACCGCGCGAGGGTTTTGATTGTTTGTTTCCAGAGAGTCACAATCACCTGTAATTTACAATATAAAATGCTCTTCCGAACTCTTTGGATAACTGAATTTTGGTTAACAAAAGTGGATGCAAAATCTATTGATTTTTGACAAACCCAGGTTAACATCATGTGCATCAGACGTGGATGCTCAGATTTTTTTAACACTCTTCGTCGGCTCAGCGATCCATCAGTGTGGAAGCTGTCTTCGACAGCAAGTTGCCATTATGGCACTCATAACGCGTAGCAACCTGTAACGTAGTAAACGATCACAGAGATCTCAGCAGCGTAGCAACATGTAACGTAGTAAACGATCCCAGGATCTCAGCAGCGTAGCAACATGTAACGCAGTAAACGATCCCAGAGATCTCAGCAGAGTAGCAACATGTCACGTAGTAAACGATCCCAAGGATCTCAGCAGCGTAGCAACATGTCACGTAGTAAACGATCCCAAGGATCTCAGCAGCGTAGCAACATGTAACGTAGTAAAAGATCCCAGAGATCTTAGCAACATCGCAATATATCCTGTACGAAGTTTGAGGAACGTTAACATGCCCCCCCCCCCCACCCCACCCCGACCCCAACCCACACTAGAGATCTCAGCAGCGTAGCAACACGTAACGTAGTAAAAGATCCCCGAGATCTTAGCAACATGGCAATATATCATGTACGAAGTACAAGGAACGTTAACATGCCCCCCCACCCCACCCCAACCCCAAGACAAAGAGCAATACTCAAAAAAGAAGCAAAACGCACGTACGGTTTTCCAGCCGTAGGCATAAACATGGATAAACCAACTTAGCGATGTTTATATTGTGGGGTATAAAGTATAAACCAATATCATAATATATCATATACTTTAGAACATTGATAACAACTGTCATAAACATTGTATTGTATTGATAAGAGTACAAAAAGAAAAAATAGCGATTCCGAAGCGGGGCATCCCGTGAGGTCAAGCGCAACTGCTTCTCCCCTGGATCGATGTATTGAACTCAGCTGGTGAGCCAACATTGGGTACCCTCTGGTTATTTAACATAGCCATAAAAAATAGCACATTTATAGATGGTTTACCTATTAAACATGGGTGGATTTTCCATGGCTAATGTTGGTCATAACCAGAGGGTAATCCATTTAAAACTTAAAACACAGATTGAGAAAATGTGAAAATGCTTGGCAGGTTTTATGAAGAGTGTTTTGAAGATTAAAAGATTAACGTTTATTTCTATGTTAATCTATATATGTTTTTTTCTAAGGTGGGTTTACGCAACTTCAGCGGTAATATCAGCACAATTGGAATCTGACCATGGAATTCAGGACCTTTCATGGATATTTCACCCTCAACATATGGAGCATCAAAACATATGGGCGGTTCTTACCTGAGGTTGAAGTATTAAACCCACGCGATTTGATGTGCATTTCAGCAAGAAATTTTAAAATTGCAAACAAAGATGTTGGTCCAACCAGCAAGTAAACTGCGTACTTATAGTTTGATGTTTTTTGATGTGTTTCAATCACAATCACATTCCGTGGATCTACGTGTTCACCATCAAGATATATGGGTTCAAGCAACAAGGCATGTATATAAACCTTGATGGACGGTAAAGACTAACAATGAGTGTTTTTTGTTTCTGCTAGAATGCAGGAAATTGATGTGTATATTCCAACCCGCAAGAGTTTGGAAAGACCTTCCCTGAACAGAACAGATCATGTGGAGATGTGCGCCTCTATCAGCGTCTCAAAAGTTATACTTAAGGCACGTTGGCAAGTGCGCAAGGTGTCTTGAAATTCTGCCATGAAGATTTTGAATATGGGCAAATTCTGCGACCGGACCCTGTTCTCCCTCACTGGAATCATGGTTAATAAGGGGAATCATCCCAAAATGGCCCAACATTTCAGGTGAGTGAATTATTATATTAGATTAATGATTAATAATGTATAAATAGATTAATGGATTTAATGCATATATTAATGCGCCCAATTTGAACAGAATTTGATCACGTTCTCACGTGAAAAATTGCCCCAAATTCTTGGATTTCCCTAAAGGCGCAACTAGACTTCTGAATCCCTTCGCCGTAAACAGCATGTGGTAAACCCAAGAATACACCTCTATAGTGACAAAGTCGAACTTAAAATTATATATATATAATGATGTATATATTATATATTCAATATGTTCAATTAAAAAAAACATCTAAAATTGAAACACGTACTTAGAACCGTTTGGTACTCTATATTGGGGATGCAAAAATCATCCCATGTGACCGGCGCCGCGGACTCCAAGTCTCAGGTCCCTGCAGTGATTGGGCTCAACGAGGAGGTGCACTGCACCTTCTGTGACTTTTTTTGTGGCGGTTTTGACCAGCAAAAAGGCTGAATTAAGCAACAAAAAATGTGTTTTAATAAACAAAAAATGTGTTTTAATAAACAAAAAAAATGTTTTAATAAACAAAAAATGTTTTAATTAAAAAAACTTGAATTAAACAACAAAAACGGTGAAGAAGAAAAATTGTGTTGTAATCAAGATAATTGTGAATTAAGGAACATCATGGTGATTTGTGATCGAGTATTTACAACGATTGAAACGGGTGTGTCTGAAAATGTAGGAGAAAGGCCCGAAATCCACGGATTACCGGGGATACTGATTTTATTGCAATTTACCTGCAATATATATATATATATGTATATATATATATATATACATATATATATATATAGTTGTATATATATATACAAGGTGATGCCCCTTCAGTTAAAAGTTGGTTTTTAAGCCCCAGTAACTAGTTCGTTATAAGTACCAAAAACCATAGTTATTGGAGTTATAAACCTACTTAGCTATCTTGGGGGCCTCACATTCTATATATATATATATATTGTATACTTTGCTTGCAAGAACGTGTTGTTTACTGGGTAGCTACCAAGGTTAGCGGTGACCGCTGTGTCTTGTGCTTCGAAGCCAGCCAAGATCTACCTATTGTAGTATATTGGACATCAGGAAACATCCATAGAGGACAGCATGTTGGGAACCTTCCAAGATCCGAGGGTACTTTGTAGCCATGT
Organism: Cladocopium goreaui; assembly: GCA_947184155.2. NCBI lineage: Eukaryota > Dinophyceae > Suessiales > Symbiodiniaceae > Cladocopium > Cladocopium goreaui. Next base: position 343,485 of record CAMXCT020003813.1, read on the forward strand.
GACTAGATCTTCAATATTTCATGTATTTCATGAGAAGATTACCATCCGTAAATCCAACACTTTTTTTGTCCAAATTGTGTACCTCCCCCAAGAAAATCGGATGCTTGTAATAAGTTCTTTTCCTAAACATATACCAAAATCATCTAACAGCTGGTTGGTGGTTTGGAACATTTGGATTATTTTCCATATATTGGGAATAATCATCCCAACTCTTCATCATCATCATCATCATCACTACTTCTATTATTGATATGTGTAAATTACAACCATCAAATGACCCTCTGGTAAACTAACATAGCTATTGAAAATGGCCATAGAAATCGTTGATTTACCCATTAAAAATGTTGGTTTTCCATTGCTATGTTAGTTTACCAGAGGGTATTATATATAGGTGTTTTATAGTGAACGCAGCCACTGATTTTCGCCAAATGTTTCGACCAAAATCGCCTAAAGGAGGCCTTAACGAGGTACGCCTTGCGTGGGGTTAACATCACTGGACTGCTGGGTAAACATACAAAAAACGAGGGAAAACCACCATGTTTCAAGGGTATATCACGACACTATATGGCCATGTTCAATAGCTTTTTGTATGTTTACCAGAGGGTAAGTTGCCTTCAAAAAGGAAAAAAACATTCATTCAACTGCAGATGCATCCACCAACAAATCCAACAGCAGTTGAAATATCAGCAGAAAGCTCTCAAAAATCGGCCCGTCCTTGCCGATGGCTCAAACTAGGCTGACTCGAATCTCTTGCAGACAAACTTCACTATCCCATATGCTCCATGTATGGTAAGTACATGTACCTACAAAACTAGGTTATTTTTAGGGCAAATGTTGGTAAATATTCCATACATGGAGCATATGGGTATATGGCCCGCCCATGTTTGAAGCAAATCTCGACCTATCAATGGAGTTATCATCATCAAACGCCTCCCAAACTGAGTTGACAAAAAGCGCCTAGCTACCCTCCGGTAATTTAACATAGCTATTGAAAATGACCATTTATAGTGGATCATTGAAAATGGTGATTTTCCAATTTTTTTGTATGTTTACCAGAGGGTAACCAAGGGGAGCACCAACTTGTTTGATGTGTTTCTCTTCAAAATGATTTGCCAATCCCTTGGGAATATGTAGGATCTCCAGTTACTCATTGCACATGAGTGATGGCTAGCTTAACCAGCCAGACAAGAATATGGTTTGGTGTTAAGATGTGATATATATATAATATATAAATACATATATAAACATACATAATATATATATATACACATAATATATATATACATAATATATATATATATATATATACATAATATATATATATATACATTATATATATTTATACATAATATATATATATACATAATATATATATATATACATAATATATATATATATATACACATACATATATCATATCTCTGTTTTTTGGTTGGTGATACATGACATCCCTTTTCACAAGCCAATGTCATGGGTGGAAACCAGCAGTAGATTTGCTCAAGTTCTTGGAGTAAATCCCATGGTAAATCCCAGGTAGTTTTGTATAAGTTGTTTGGATTACCCCATCAACAACTTATACAAAAAGACCCTGTATAAGTCTGAGTTGTTTATGTGTAAGATAGTTGCTTTGATTGAAATAATTGTTTCGGTTTTGGACTTTGTATAGTCTTTTTGTTTGTCCATGTGTTTGTTGTTGTTTGAACATCGAATAGCAACCTCAGTTCCTTCCTGGTGAAGTCTTCATTTGCACTGCAATTTGCACCGCTTTTTTTTTCGCGCGCACGACTCGCTCGTCTCCCGAATCTGCCGCTGGCTTCTTTCACGCCGGGAGACTGAAAGACCTTTGTGGAATGGAGTTGAGTGCATGTCATTTTGATTGGAGTGATGTTTTTTCTAGTGTCCAAGGTCAGTAAAAATGGTTGGTGCTATTTTGGAGGCAGAAGATCGGAACTTACTCAACCTTGAACAGGTTTGCTCCAGCCGATTATACGCAAACAATAGCCACAAAGGGAAACACATTGTCATTTTACATCTGTGTCCACCTAGTTTTGCCCCCCAACATATCTGCTGTGGCGGGGGACATGCCAAGATGATCTGAGATCGGTGGTTCTCGGCTTTTCATTATTGCATGGAGATGGGTAAGCCTCTACAATCTGGGGTCCCCAAGTGACGTTTGTTGCTTTATAACCCCATCTCATCTAACCAGATAGTATACTATAGTTATATACTATAGTTCTCAGTTTTCAGTGCCATTACCCTACGTACAACCAACTTAGCTATAGTTACAACTACCATAAACCATGGTTGACCTAGTTCAACCAACTTAGGTATCGTTTGGGGGCCCGCCTTGTATGAATATCCACATATTTGAAAATCTGATTCTTTTTGAGTGTAATGTCAAGTACCCAGAAAGGACTTTTACCAATTTTCATGTGTACTTGCATGAGGGTCTCAGTGGGAACCTGGGGAGCATACCCCAAGTCCATCTGGTCGCACTGAAAATGATGTGAGGATCCTTTCATATGACCTCTGCTTCAGAAATTTGTTGAATTTATCTTATTACATCTATCATATATCCCGGAATCGGATTATGCGAAAAACGGCCGGATACTCCTTTTCTCTGAAAAGGCATACAATATGCACCATGGTTTCCTTCAGTTTTTGTCCTTAAATCACACCACTTGGTCCAAAGACCATCTGTTTTCTTCAGCATTTGGTCCAAGTCGCAGTCACCGTGGTGACTCGCGGCGACGTTTGGACGGACCAGGGTCGGCGTGCGAAGTTTGGTCATGTCGAACTCGGAAATACAGACCATATCAATTAGCATCTTGGCTTCGGCACACCTCTTGTAATTGTGGTTTTATTGGATTTAATGGTGATGTTCATGGCGATGGAAAAAAGGATTTAGAGGATTTTATAAACGCCTGTTGAATGATGAGCATTTTTCTCTTTTGTTTCCAATGCAGCAAGCCATTAAAATTTGCTCGCCCTATCCCATCTCATGAAATACGAGTTGGTTGAGAATGGTTTCGCTACAGGGTTAGTTCAGAATCATAATCAGGTAGTACAACTCCCTAGTTCATAACCAATCAACAAGTGTATATGGCGGTTTCCTAAAATAGGGATAGCCGTAAATCTTCCATTTTAATTAATGTGTTTCCCTTGTTTCAACATGTTTCACCATCCAGCGAACCTGGGCTACTCCCATGACCATGTAAACCCCCATATAACTTCTGGTTGGTGGTTTGGAACATGTGTTTTTTTCATTCAGTTGGGAATGTCATCATCCGAATTCACTCATATTTTTCAGATGGGTGGCTCAACCACCAACCAGAACTTTCATTTTTTGGCCTAGTTGGACGATCCTTTTGTGATATAGGTGGTTATTGGTTGCGGAAAACCACTGGAGTTTTCCATAGCTTTTCCACATGTTGTGTATCTTTACTGGACCCCATGGCAATTGATATAGTCACTCAATGTTAACAATAGTTCATCCCGATTAGGTTTGTTTCTATAGGATATAATGTGATACATGGATGACTGGCTATATGAATGGTGATTTTTATGGTATTATATAGATAGATATAAACGGTCAATGGATAATATGATCAATGGCCATTGCAGGTACCCTTTGGTTATTTAACATAGCCATGGAACATCACCGTTTTCATAGGTACATCATCTATAAATGGGTCATTTTCCGTAGCTATGTTAAATAGCCAGAGGGTACCGATTTATTGGAGCTACCTACTTTTTTTTTGTTTGGCCTATGTAGGGGCAAAATTTCACGCGATATGCCCCCAAAATCGGGTTTTACATGGTACGGTACCTCCATTTTAGGGGACTGGAAAATGACCGAACTAGATTATTCGGACGGAGCTGGGCACAGGGGGATGTCGGTGATTTATGGTGATTTAATTGGAAGATCATGGGATATTTCATGGAATATATGGAAAATCATTTGATAAACAGCTTCATGCTTAAGAAACCACCTATTTTAACTAGTCTGATGGGTGAAATCCCGATGGTTCTGGATTTAAAGTCAGACGCTTATTGCAATGTGAGGCCCCCGGCCACGATAGCTAAGTTGGTTCAAAAAAACAATAACTACCAACTTATAACTGGGGGGCCTCACATTGTATTGATGAAATCTTGATTTTGGGACATGAACAAAACCCTCCCATGATCAGCAAGCATTAGATGGGGCTGACACCGTTAGGCAACATTTGCATACATTTGCATTGTAACTTATTGGCATAGAACATATCCCCATCATAGTTGATAAAAGTCACCCCTTTTGTAGCAAAACTCATATGTCTGCTTTTCAAGAATTTTAATGTGTGTTAAGTCCCCACAATTCTTGGGCCCCATCAAAATGTCAAATTGATGCTCAACATCCATCAAACCCTGGTAAATATACCACCCATTTCTCCATATATTTCCATAGAAATTCCACTTTTTTCCTTGATGTTCCTATATGTTTTCCCTAAGTTCTTCGGCATGTTTCCGTGGTTCTTCGACATTTTTCCCAGGTTTTTCTAGACTTTTCCTATGATTTTCCCAGGTTTCCCCATGTTTTTCCCACGTTTTTCCCCACGTTTTTGGACCGTCACGGCCAGGTGATGGCAGCGCCCTGGAACTCTGCCGCCTCAACGAAGTGGACGACGCCACCTGGGCGGAGCTGACGGACTTCGTGGCGACGCTCACCTGAAAGCGGCAGCAATATTGTTATAGATATTAAGTAATTATATCCTGGTTGGTTTTATCAGTGATATATATATATATATATATTGTTTTAGTAATTATATACTGGTTATATTAGTGCAATTTTTAGTGATGATTTTCCCATTAATTATATACTGGTTGGTGGTTTGGAACATGGCTTTTATTTCCCCAATAGTTGGGATGATGCCAATCTGACGAATATTTTTCAGGGGGGTTGAAACCACCAATTAGAGATATATAGATATTACCCTCTGGTTATTTGTTACATAGCCATGGTATAGATGGCCCATAGAATAGATGGTTTACCTATTAATAGCATGGTGATTTTCCATGGCTATGTTAAATAACCAGATGGTAAGTATAATTATGTACAGATATATGTATATATATATACACATGTGTAGTTGATAGATATAATTGGATATTATAACTGTTGATATAAACATGACATAAAACCAACAATGTGAGGCCCCCCAGTGATGTTAGTTGGTTTAGATTCGCCCCAGTAACTAGTTCGTTATTTGTGTACCATAAACCATAGTAAAATTGGAGTTATTTGCACCAACTTAGCTATCTTGGGGGCCTCACATTGTTATAGATAGATCCAATCTTATTACTAGGTCAATCTTACATGGATACTTTGATCCTTTAGTCTTTTGGTATGGGAATATCTACTAACCAGCAAAGAAATCATTTTTTTGCAGGGTATCTAAGATTGGCAATGATTATGACCATTGGTAATCCTCAACTCCATTCAACACCATATTATAAATTATAATCGTTGATAGTTGATATTATTTTCAAAAAATGATATTAACTATATATATATGTATAGATAGATAAATGTAACATAGATGTAGATACTGTACACAATTATCAATATAGTCTATATAGTATATATAGTGTATACATAGTACAGTTATGGCCCTTTCACCAGTTATAAGTACTAACAAAACCCCATTTATAGAATGTATAACCCCATAGAAATAACCAGTTATAGCTAATAAATGGCAAAAACTGTATAGGCTATAGGTTTCATATATCATCAGTATTCTTTACATATTATACATGTAATATTCTATAGATATTACCTAATTATATTTAGATATATTGTATGCATATATATATATATATGTATAGTTGATAGATTTAATTGGATATTGTAACTGTTGATATTTGAAATTATTTTCAAACAAATGATATCAACCATATATATATATATAGATAAGTAAATGTAACATAGATGTAGATGCTGTACATTATTATCTATATATATACAGTCTATATAGTCTGTTTTTACATGTATGTATATACATAGAGTTGATAACTGATAGATATTAGATATATTATATTGTATTTATATTTTGAGTGTATAGATATTATGATAGTATAATGGTTGTACTAAATTATTAATTGTATCAAGTATTATTCACTATTGTACATATATATATAAACCAATATTTTACAACTATAGTTCCCATATCATCAATATGTGAATATTATATTTATTTGCCATAAACCTGAACCTTTCAGTATTATATATTATTGGATTTATATATATGTATAACTCTTATCATATTGTTATAGATGTATGGCTATGAGTCAAAACCCTGGGACGCTAGGTGCCCTAAAATAGCTGGCTAATAGTAGGTTTTGACCCATTTTCATATATCTATAAACTGCTATACATATACAGTATACAATCAGATATTATATAGATAGGATATATCAACTACATATCTATAATTGTATCTATAATTATATATATGTATATATATATATATATATGTATATATATATATGTATATATATATATATATATATTACATAGTTGGTAAATATAGTTCATAGACATAGTTGATGGTACTATCAATTAAAGGACCGGATAACCCCACAAGTCAACTTCTTCCAACAAGCAACAAAAGAAAGGCAAAGACGGCATGGGGTAAGCAAGAAAGAGAAAAGAGATGGTGAAGGATTGGTGTGGAGTAAGTTATGTGTGGACGAGTATGTGTGAGTAAGTTGTGTATGGATGAGTTGTGTTTGTGTGTGAGGTGTGTGTGTGTGCGAGTATGTGTGTGTGGTGTGCGGCCACGATCAAAGATGCCCCACGCCAGGAAGTGCGGCGAAGGGCAATCGATGCGTGACCATTGATTATGTGTCCGCAAACGTACAGCGCAGACCATCACGAAAACGGATGGCCCACGACTGGCGTTTGGATGATGTGTGTGTGTGTGGGTGTGTGTGTGTGCGTGGGCGTGTATGTGTGCGTGCGTGCGTGCGTGCGTGTGTGCGTGCGTGCGTGCGTGTGTGTGTGTGTTTGTCTGTGTGTGTGTTTGTCTGTGTGTGTGTTTGTCTGTGTGTGTGTGTGTGGGTGTTTGTCTGTGTGTGTGTGTATGTGTGTGTGTGTCTGTGTGGTGTGTGGTGAGTGCGGGTGTCGGCGTGGACCATGTACGCGATGAGGTCAGTACCTGGCAGGTAGTATCAGAAGATGCGATCACGCTGAAATTGCAACAAAACAGCTGTCCATGGGCAGTGCAGAATTTAGCCTACAACGCTCCTGTTCCTCTTGGCTTGTCAACTACTGCCCCACGACACCGGTGCAGACAAGCGCGTGAGCAACAAACACAGCTGCACCTTTCGAAGTTTTGCCGCTATGATTCATCGGATAACGCATTTGCTTCTCGCATCAACTATCGCACAGTGCTTCAATGTGGCCACAGGAGCTATGGAAACTACCTTGCCTCAATCCATCGGATGACACACTTCCTTCTCGAACAACTGTCGCAGTGTTATAAACTCTCTTCAAGAGGAGAGGCATCATCTTTGCACGGTGCATCAATGTGCCCACACAAGCTGTTAACACAAACTTCAATATCGCAGGCATCATCTTCGCACATTGCATCAATGCGCCCACGACAGCTGTTGACAGTGTACCATCCCATGACATGAAGCTCTCGCGACATCTGCCTACATGGCATCATAAGGCAGTAGAGCAAAATACAAATAATGGTAGCTACCTCGCCTCAATTCATCGGATGACACACTTCCTTCTCGTAACAACTGTCGCACTCTGATAAACTTTCTTCAGCAGGCATCATCTTCGCACAGCGCATCAATGTGCCGACACAAGCTGTTAGTATAAACTTCGCTATCGCAGGCATCATCTTCGCACATTGCATCAATGCGCCCACGACAGCTGTTGACAGTGACATACAAATAGCTGCAACTGTTTGCACAGAACCTGTTCTGAGCTGGGACGAACGCCATCTTTTCTTTCGATCGCATTTGCATCGTGTTCAGGAGCATATAGTGTTTGTCCTTGCACAACTGCTGAATGCTTTTTGCAAATGCCATGCCACCGTTCTTCAAGAAATTGTACGATGCGTTCCGCTGATCAGTCAAACGAGAAATCGTACAGATCTCCACGATTTCGCGTTGAACCGATCAACGTAATGCTTCGTACAACTTTTTGAAAATGGTGGCATGGCATTTGCCAAAAGCATTCAGCAGTTATGGAAGGAGGACTTAGCATCAAATGTATCTTCGCACGGCGCGTCAATCGATAAAGAGCATATAGTCTTTGTTCTCAACTCCCAGTTTGTAAGTACGTCCGAGACCAAAAAGGAGTAGATGAAAATCCAGAAACAGTTTCTATCCAGTCTGCCTGTAGTGATACCATCCCCTAGGATCCGGTTAGATTATAAATAGTCTTTTTAGGTTATCATCCATGATTTCTTGATGATAGTCTATCTAGATTATTTTGAAAGCTTATCACGAAATCACGATAAGCTTGTGCAAGGTTAGTCCTTGTCCCTCTTTGGGGAAAAAAAGTAGACACACAAGATAATTTGTGAAAATCGGAGAAGGACATGGACACTGGAAACGGAAACGAGATGACGAAAAAACCAGTCTGATTCCAATGACGGAACTTTTTTTCACTCAATGCATGACACTGAAAGTGCAGATTTTCCTTTGAATTAGTGCTTTGAATTAAAGCGAACTTTAAATCGCAGTATTGCTGTGCATTTCAGTGTGCATTTAGTGTTTCCAAATCACTTGTGTGCGTCGATGCTTCACCAGAATCAGGTAACGAGCCAAAGTATGTGCTGAAGTTGAATCCTTGGATTGCGTTGGAAGACAAATGTTTGAAATCTGACACATGGTAACTTGAATCCAAATGAGGCAAGTTACGCATCTCAGGAGGTACTGGATGTGGCGCTCAATACGTTGTAGATTCATGTGATTGGACAAGTACGACTGGATTTGCAGCGGGGTTGACCGTATTCGTTCTGGTCGACCATTGGAAGCTCCACCGCCTTGGCGGCGTTTGATTGGAATGCAAGTGGGAGGCTTCATCTCGAGTAAACGCTGCTTCAATGGCTGCAGACATGTGTGGTTTGAAAAAAGGACACCACATGGAATAAGGAGACTGGAAACAGAAACGGACACGGATCAGTGGCACGATTATCGAAACTGAAAGGGAAATTTCCATGGACCTTGAAACGGGAAACGGACATGTTTGACTTAACTGCGTTGCGTTTTTTTTTCCTGCAGAGTCAGCTGAGCTGGATGCACTTCACGTCTGAGCTGGGAAACCAGCTTTCCTTTAGATGATAATTAAAAGAGACTCCAACTGAGTTGCTTTGCAATCAAGTTGTTTTGGCCTTTTTGGCGATGGACTCAATGTACTCTCGAGCATCTTTGTGCGCCGCTCGACGGGTCTGCACGTCAGTGAATTCCGGTTGTTTGTACACTCGTGACGCAAAATTTTTTGCCGTCATGGTTAAACCTTTGGACTCACCATATGCACGGAATGCTTGCAAGGCTTCGTCTTTACTTGCTTTGCCGAGGAGTTTCCACCATGCTTTGGAACTAGACTGCTTTGGAGAGACATTCGTCACAGTGCGACGCACCACGCGTTTCTCCGAAGCTTCCGATGTAGTAGGTGTCCGCAGTGTAGGAACGGATGCGATGAGAACTTTCTCGGCCATTTTCTTGGCGGAAGCGACTGCTTCTGCGAAGATATCATGGTCTGCACAAAATGCAGCTGCGTCTGCCTGGCGAAGGTGTTATTTTCTTGCAAGGACAGCAGAGCAGACCCAAAACTAGATGCTGCCAAGGAACGCTCAGAAAATCCAAAGAGGATTTGGCGGCGGGATCTCGCCACAGCACGATTGAGGAATCTTGGTGGTTCGATGGCGTGGCGACGGCCATGTTGTTGACTTCCGTTTGCCACGAGTTGGCCGAAGGATTTGACAACTGCTCTGAACTCAGAAACGAAGGTTGTAAGCAACGACACAGACGCGCAATCACCTCGTGCTGCTGTTGGGTCAATTTTTTGGCTAAAACTTCCCATCCACCGTTCACACTCACCAAGTCGCGAAGTTTTGCAACCATTTGTCTAAGCTTCATGAAGAAGAAAGTGATCGTTGCTTGGACGCTCACTTCTTGGCTCCACTCGAACTTGTGCTCTGCGCTATAGGCATAGAAAGCAGATAAAAACATGGCATCCGGTATAAGACCATTTTTGCACACTTCCAACAACGGTCTGAGGAGTGGTTCCAGCTGCACGTAAGCTGCCGCATGCTTGGATGCTGCTGTTTTCCAATTCATTCCTTCTAGAAGTGGCAAAAAGACCAAAAAGCTTCTGTGTCCGATAGTCTTGAAGCCCTTGTCCAAAGCATTCTGCAAAGCATGAACAGACACGCCGGGCAAGACCTTAAGTCTTTCTTGCATCGGCATTGTCCTATATCAACTGACTGTCAAATGCTGCAGGGAATGTGGAAGAAAAAACATGGAAACAATGTTTTCGTCTCGCAAGACAAACAGAAACGGAAAGACAGACACGGAAAAGGACAGAAACACTGAAACTACGATGTTTTGCTCACTTCAACTGCCAAGACTCTGCAAGGTCCATAGACAAAGCAATATTGTAACGCTCGATGAATTTGTGCAACGAACTCAACATTCCACGACCTTTCAAGCACGCTTGCATCAAAACTTTGCAGGACGACATAAAAGATTCTCCCGAATAACACCAGGTCCAGCGTGGGTTGATGTACTGCGCCAATTCAGCCGAGTGAAGCATCCAGTGGCCCTTGAAAGTGTCAGCTTGAAAGAGTTTTCTATTTTCTTGATTCCAGTAATGGTTCTGCAAGGCGACCATACAAACAGAATACGTTTTGGTACATGTCATGAAATCCGAGTGTACCTCGGGTGTCAACTTCCATTCTGCACTGTGCCTTTTCAAGATTATATCCATATCCGCTGAAGCTTGCAAAGAGAGTTTGATCCAAACGTGTGCTTTGTTGGTATGATCCATCTTCTGTTGCCAAAGATGTAAGAAAGCTACTATGCACGCAACGGATTCGGCAGCTTTCACCTTGAGCTTCGGATACTTCTTCCGGCACTGTTTATCATTCACGTCACAGAACATTCCCAATGTCAAGTTATTCAAGCCACTGCGACTTTGCGTTGCAGACCAGAAAGCCTAAGACAAAGAAACGAAGCGAAACATAAAAAACAGAAACCAGCATTGCTGTAACCAGTTTCTTGCTTGCAGCCAAGGCACCTTTGCTTCATGCAAGAGTGTTTGCAATCGATGCTCCAAACTTTCTGTGCTTGGGAGCTCAAAGATCATCATCCACACCACGCTTCCAAGCAGACGCAAGTCACAACCGAGATGTTTGGTGTGCATATAATCTGGCGCAATACTTTGCGGACTCATCAAAGATTGAAACAGTGGACATGGATGACTCCTAGGTAGACTCCAATCATCTGCTTGCAACGCCAAAGTCTCAAACGGCGGCACGTGTTGCAAAGCCTCCTTGGGCACAGAACACAGACAACACGGCCGCGATGCATTCCAACGAGCCACATGATGAAAATCACTGAAATATTCCAAATCACCGGTGGTCCAGATAACTACTGGAAAAAAGCCTCCAGTGGTTTGACAGTCCATCAAGGCTTCAAACGAGCGTGCGATACGTCGGAAGATGGCTTTTGACGTATTGAACCTTCCTTTGCTGCAGGCCATTGTCCACACCGCCGCCATCAAGAAATGGATACTAGCGGTGGCTACCAAGCTGCGAAATGATAGAAACAAACAACTCTTGGAGTTAGATCCTATGTGCATGGTGACGGCCGCCCCGTCGCCATGCAAAACCACAGGAACCGCTCTCTTTGCGTAGTTTTGGATGGTCTTCACCGGATGGTTGAGCAAAGCCGGATGTTGGCCACAAGCACTCCAAAAGGACGGTAATGTTCGAGCATCTTCCAGAATGTATTTTTGGAAATGTTTGGATTTCCATAGAGAAAACCAAATGGTCTCCGGCATGATCATGGGTAATCTCGCAGGAACAGTTCGACTAGGCACACCCTTTGTTGTAGCAATTTGTAAGGGCACCGTGTGCTGACAGAGTGCAAACCTTTCCTTTGGCAATTTTCGCAACAAATCACGGTGAACATTGTTGGTATGTTCTCCAGCACTGCCTAATTTTGCGAGAGTCAGCCATGCATTTATTTTTAAATTGTAAGCCTTGTCCAGATCATGCACAGCAGCTTGGGCCACCTCTTGTACAAAAGTAGCTGGAATGTGACCCCAGCGCCATTGATCCAGTAACAGTTTGCTCAATTCCGATGCGTGATTACGCGATGCAAAATAATTGGCTTCAAATTGTGCAGCTGTTTGCTGTCCACCACGGGATCGCTTAGCGAACTCACGTAACTCATTCATGGCGTAACTTCTGTGCTTTATTGCAAATGGTATTTGGTATGCGACATGATTATCGTCTTTCCTGAATGTCAATTCGATGGAATGTATCGTGCCATTGTATTACCTTGATTTTTGTGCAACACGTGGAAGTATGCAAAAAAAGGCTTTCCATCTATACTAATGATTTGTCTTTTGCAAACCGCGCATGTGGGCTCAATAAAGACTTTATATCGACACAGAAACTGAACACAGAAACACTACTGGACACAGAAAGATGGACACAGATAGATGGACACAGAAACTGAAAAAGTCTTTGCTATATCACGACTTCCATCAGCTGCATATGAAAATGAAACTGAAACGAAAGGGAAACGGACACGGACACCCAACGTCACCTTTTTTTTGTCTATTGCCATATCGTCTGGAGGCTTCAGCTACTTGACGATCTGCACCTGGTAGGCCTGCCATTGGACCATGCTAAAGTAACCAAGCAACTATGGAAAGAAAGATCTCGTGAGGAGATATGGTATCTAACCAACATGTTTTATCATATATCTATAAATATAAAAGATTTTTTTAGTACAAATTTAGACAAATATTACATAAATCGAAATAGTGAATTTAAAGTTTGTTCAAAGTTTGGTTCAAACTTTAAAGTTAAGATTTAAAGTTTATAAGAAACTTTGAAGGTTCACCTTCAAAGTTTATAATTTAACATTAGAAACTTTGAAGGCATCATTTCAAGTTTAGTATGAAAAAAATTAAAACTTTGAACGGTAACTTGTTAAGTTTTAAATTACTAATTTGAAACTTTGAATTTATAAATTTTGAATATATCTTCAAAGTTTAAAATATTTGCTTTAAAAACTTGGAATTTCCAAGTCAAAGTTTTAAGATGTTTCTATTCAAAGTTTATTCAAAGTTTGAATTTAATAGTCAAAGTTTACTTAAAACTTTGAATATGAGATTTTAAAGTTTGATTTAAACTTTGAATCTACTCGTTTAAAGTTTGAAACAAACTTTAATCAAACTTTAAATGCAACCAAACAGTTTTTTTAACTTATTGATGAAAAAAATGTTTTTTCAAGAAAAGTGAATCTACTTATTTCTTTCAACTCATGTTTGCAGAGTGATAACTAATTAAAATGATAAAAAATATATTTTAATTTATCTGCAGAGACTGTTGGTTGAAAAAAATCCAATTTGATCCAGCCTTCTGCGCAACATCGTCTCTGCAGTAGACAACGCTCTTCTGGCCACTTCGAGCTCACCCTGAATGTCGCGAAGCCACTCTTCATGACATTCTTTCCTGAAGATCAGGAATATTGAACTCGAATGGAAGTGATATCAATGACAATGGAAATGGGAAAGAGTAAGTGAGACGGACATGGAAACGGAAACGAATATGTCTGGCCTGGTCCTCTGTGTCTTTTGCTTTTTCTCCTTCTTTGCCTTCTTGTTCACACATGGCCTGTCGAACGCGAAGCAGCATTATATTGTTGAGACATGACAGATTTCCAACCTGATGGATGCTTGGCTTGGAGAGCGCGTACGTGATCTGGTACGACTTGCTCGACGGGTCCTACAAAAGAAAAAAGGAAGGTCAGATCGAACGATGAAGGACAGCATAGAAACTGATCTCCTGTCATGGTCTGCGGGATCTCCAGGGCGCTTCGTTTGAGGTAGCTCCTGTCAAGAACCGAAATCATTAGGAAGCTCATGGACATGCTGTCGATCGTGCGGTCCTGGGGGGATAGCAATGCAGCTCGCAGGGCAGCATCCTCATCCACATCAGGGACACCATCGTCAGCACGTCGAGGGGGACCCGCTGGTTCAGCAGGTCGAAGAGTGGACACACTAGATGTTCCTGGGGCCGGAGTGCTAGGTGGAATTTCATCCGGAATGATACCAAGACTTTGTCGGAGTTGTTCTGCGAGTTGTTCCAGAGCTGCTTGATCGTAGGCGCAGTGTTGAGGCCGCTGGACAACTACAATTGCACCAGCCGACTCCTGAATTGTCAAAACTCAGGAACATGAAGGGACCTTGCAGTAACGAACACGGACAAGAAATCAAACACTTGACACGGAAACGGACACACGCCAAGCCTTGCAGGGTCCAGGTCTTTTGCCCGTATAGATGCCAATGATTTTCAGCCAATCGAACCACCACCATGCATGCTCCAACTTCGTCGTCTTCAGCACTGCATAGCCTCCTGTCTGGAACCCTTTGTTGACGACCTCCACGTCATAGTGTTTGACAGATTCATAGATTTGCTCGAATGTGCCAGGAGGAGTGTTTTTGCCTCCCATCCATACCTTAGCAAACGTGGATTCTCTGAGTGGGGGTGATTTACATTGTAACTGCAGACCTACTGCAGCCTAGATACAACATACTTCGTTATGGAAGGCTGACCAGCCGACATCTTCGGCTTTTCACCCGCCATGGTGGCAGACTTGGGCGCCGCTTGAGAGATAAATGGCGAAAAGATACATGCAAGCGAATCTGTAGTTCGTACACAAGAAAAAAATTGCGAGCGCTCAGACGTTACGCGGTTGCATTTGTTGTTGTTGTTGTTGTTGTTGTGGTGGTGGTGGTGGTGGTGGTAGTTCCTGGTTACCAGGACGTTGTTATTGTTATGTTGTTGTTTCCAGGACAAGGAAACAGAAACAGAAACGGACAAGAAATGAAAAAGGACATGGAAACAGAAACAGAAACGGACAAGAAATGAAACTGGACATGGACACAGACACAACTGTGTCTTTTGGCTCTCCATGTTCTTTGCCCAACTCTGAAGGATACGTCCTATCTAAGCAGCAAATGGTTTTCCAAAGTACTTTCGACTGAGACGGACCAGCTCGAGGCGACCAAGGAAGTATAGTTTTACCCCATAGCGCTAAGCGCCCGCAAGGTTTCTTGAACCTCGACTAGACCGGACCCCATCTTGGTCAACATGTCCTTGACGTCGTTGAAGTCCGCAGTTCCAACCATCTTGACGTGTTCCAACTTGGTCTGCAAGCTGAACAAGCGATCGGTCAGCTGCACCAAGTGTTGACGCAATTGTCGCTGCGCGTCCCCCTGGGGACCTTGGCTGAATTGCTTTCGAGCTTGCTCACGTGCTTTGGTCCACCAAGTCAAAGCTTCATCGATCTTCGTCAACACCGCAGTAGTCAAGACCTGTTGATCGGCGATATGTAAGGCACCCATACCGCGGCCCAACGATTCATTCGTCAAGGCCAAAGTGGTCGGAGCCTTTGTCTCGGCGCCAAAAAGCGTCAGGGTAGGGCTGGTCTGCTGGTTGGACAAGTTGTTGTCACCTAGCGCTAGAAATATTAATAGCAGAAACAAAAACAGAACCACCTGAAAACCAAACAATATGGCTTGCAACCGTGGGGCTGAGACTCGGAAGGAAATTGCTCACAAACGCATTCATAGACTTGAACGCATCGTCAGAAACGTCCGTTCCTTTCTCAGCCTGAGTGGTGCTTGCAGCCTCTGTGCTTCTTGTCAACTCGATGGTGTTGAAGACGTAGAAGACACGGCCAGCTTGCGTGGTTTGAGACACTTCACCATCCGCCATAGCCTTCTGCAAAGCTTGTTCGGAACCAAGCTTCGAAATCATCAAAGACTTGGGCATACCGACTGCCCTCTGGGAACCTTTGGTTTTCTCCGTGTAAGTAGACAGCATTTTCACAGCCTGACATTCCAAGTTGAAGGTGTAGGAGCCTTTGGAATCTTTCTGTACGGCTTGGTTTACCAACTGAGTCTTCTTCTCTCGGTTCAAATCTTTCCCTTGGAAAGCTTTCTGCACCTGCCACACACAAAAGGAAAAAAAAACGGGGAAATTATTGGAAAAAACTTGGAGGAAACAAGACGCGGACACAAATGATTGGGCCTCCTCCGGCAACTTGGAAAAGTTTCTGTGAAAGTAGCCGGCTTTAGCGTAGTCTCGAGTTTCTTTGGCTTTGTCCGCAGTCTCGGTGCTGGCTTCCACACCAGGGTCAGGTGTCTCTTCCTGCGGCTCTTCGATTTTAAGCTTCTGTGCCTTCTCCTGGTCCTTCTTCTTAGCCTTGTTTGTGCTTTTATTCGTTTCCTCGTCACCCTTGCTTGGTTCCACAGAAGGGCCTGCAACCTCTGTCGAGTCATTGTTTGAAGCTGGACGCTTCAGAGCCTTGGCTTGCTTGACCGTCTTACGTTGGTTCTCATCCCTGCGAGCTGCTGGGCGCTTGAGTGGAGTCTTCTCAGGTGTCCTGGTTTTGGAACTGCACTTTGGGCTGGCCTTTGGCACCCCCGCAAGTCTTTCAGCGTCAGCTAAAGCCTGCTTCTCTGAAACTTTGGACGGTGTCTCGGCCGCCATGATCAGATTTATATCCTTTTTTGTGATCCTTGAACCAAAAACCCTAATATAACATACTATTCCAAAAGACATTTGGTAGATATTCTATTTACAATAGCCATATGCCCGCACATGTCTATTGAACAAGATCTCAAGAAACATTGTAAACCATGACCCGGCTTGAGAAAGACATGGAAACAATTAACACGTTTTAAACATAAAACAACAGAAAGAGGAAATGGAAACGAAATGGAAACGGACACTGGAGACGGAAACGAAAATTGAAACGGAAACTGCATGTTCAGCACTTTTTCTGCCACCTCATGTCACGCTGCTTAGTCCAAGTCTAAATTGTCGAATTCCAACGACATTCGTGCGCCTTCCAACACGCGATACGCTTCTATGCGCTCCACCGCCTTGCCATCAGTCATCTTGGCCAGCAAATCCTTCACCATGTCCACCACGGGGTTAAGCTCTCTTGGAATTTGGTTCTTTTTCTCATCTACCTCTAACTTCTGCAAAGCGTCCGTGAGAGCACTGATCATCTTGTTTTTCCATTTTTCGATTTTGGTAGGAGACTTCGCTTGACCTTCTTCGCTTGACGACTCATCACTCAAGAAATCTTCCAACAACATCGGAACCGGTTGAGTCTGGACGCGGTCAGCAGCTGATTCCTCTATCACCAGACTCCCGTCAGGTGCCACAGATGCTGAAACTCCGTAGAACAGCTGGTTCGAACTTTGGGCAGCCATGACGTGAACAGAAACTTGATGCACCGATCTTTTTCGATCGATAATCGAAAATTTACAAAATAATTTGAACCGAGCCGCGGAAACGCAACCAGAAAACCCAGTTTTATGAAACGGAAACTGGAAACAAGGACATCGCAATTACAAAAATGACAAGAAAAAACACGAAAACGAAACATGAGAACCACATGGGAACAATAAAAAATAATCATCCAATGTAACTGTTGACATTAAAAAACAAAACGTTCAATTATACGATATATATTGAAAATACTTCCAAAATTATCAACATATATGTTCTTCATTCCCTGATAATAGACTATCACCAAATCTGTGATAACCCCCGTAAAGACTATCATAAAATGATGATAACCTAGACTATATCCTGTCTATTAATAACCTAACCGGATCCTAGGGGATTCTGGCAGACTGCATGCATGCTTTCCAGTGCTCCGACAGCTGTTATACCGCAAGAGTCTGCATCCGGTCTGCAGTGACACTGCAAACCGTTATCCACGTGCCTCGATTGCATCAAACCTTGACGCAGAGCAAACACAGGAAACCCAGGGTCTTTGCCTGGACCGTCCAGCCACAGACGCTGGGAACTGACTCGCAAGGTCGAACTGATGCTGTATCTGTAACTGTTCCTGAAGATTCGGTGGCAGAATTGATTCTGCACTGCTCACGCACGTCAGCTCTCACCCGCGCGACCCGGCCCAACCCGCTCGCGGACCCAGGGCTGCGCCGGGCAGACCGTCGAGGCTGAAAAAAAAAAAGCGGTTGCATGTTGAGTGGTTCAGCATGCTGTCTGTTGGGTAATAGCGTTGCGTCGTAGTCTTGACCTGGTCGGTCTTTTTCCAGGCTGCCCGCTCGGGCAGCCTGGCCCACCCTCCCTACCTCCCCACATGGGGCCTGCCAGCAACTCTGCCGCAACACTTACAGCAGAAGCACCGCCAGGCCACATCAGAGGAACCGCGTCATCACAGAAACCGCCCGTCAAAGAAAAGTTCGAGACAAAAAATCTTTCTGCGGTCCAAAAAAGGCACAACACAGCAACATGACATACCATCGACAAGCAACACCTGGCAGCACAGAAAAAGGATCAAGATGACGAAAGCACAAAATAAAATAGTTCTTTGTTAGAGATCCACAGCGCAGCCTGCAGTTGTTGGCATCGACAGCAACAGAGCGCAAAAGTACCTAGCCGCAAAAGGACAGGACGCGTATATGGAGCTAGCTATCAAAGCAAGATGCGCAGAAACGATACAATTCAGTCTCTTGCACGAATTGTCTCCTTTTATCTCCTTTTTGTGTGATCAAAATCCTGACAAGACCTGTAGCACTTTGTCCCGCAGTGGGGCCGAGTCTAAGCGTGTCACGAATGGTTTTGATTTGGCCGTCGCGACCCCAGTCTTCCCACATTGGGTCAACAATGAGTCTGGCAGCCAAGAAAACATCACGTGGCCGTCGTCATTCATGTCTTCCCACACTGAGTCAATCATGAAATGAGAGCTGACAAAAAGATTCGCAGGCCGGCCCCACGCATGTCTTCCCACAGTGCGTCAACAATGCGCGCGGCTAGTGCGTCTGACGCCGTCAATGCGGCCGAATACAAACTCGCTTCATTGCTCTCGCCAGCCTCTCAAAGCTCTATGATACCTTGCTAGTATTTGTTCTCGCACTTCGAATGATCGTTGCTGTAACTCCGCTTCTACGTTCAGCAGATTATCTTTCAGCATAGCGATGACAGCCAAGCTGTTGCGGCTAATTGCCCTGATCTCTTCTAACAGTGGTATCAATCGCTCCAGAAGTACGACCAACGTCTGCACTAACCTCAATGCACTTGTGGCGCGTTCTAGCTCGATGAGCTTGCTAATGAGTTGATCATTTTCTGCCTCATACATGGCATTGTCCCTGGCACTATCTCTGGCAGCCATTTTAGGCAACACTATTGAGATATGTCTCGATACCGAAATTTCTCGGTTCCAAAAACAAGGTACAGTGGTTTCCAAAGCTTCAACCAAATCAATTTCAACAATTTTCTGCACAGCAATCAACGTGAGAGGCATCAAGCAACTTTCGTCTGTCTGCAACACATGATTGTTTGTGGTACATTCCCTCGTCTGCCAACACACATCAATCAACAAGCCTCGGCGTGCTGGCATCAGGCAAAATTTTCTAGCGACGCAGTCACAGCTTCTTCATTTTATGACGCTACCTCTGTAGTCTTTTCCGAAATACGTGAACCGCACGCAGTGCGAGTGCGATTAGACTCTTTGCACGTTGCGCCAAGCCTCTCCGGTTCACTGCGCGTTCCAATGTCAGCTGCTTGGCATGTCTTTCCACATTGAATCAACAATGCCGGCAGCCAAAACAGCAGATAAGAAAGCTTACGTATAGACTTTATACGCTTGCATGCTGAATAGCCTCGCAGATTTCGGCGAAAGCCGGCTTATTCCATGGACAGACTTTGCCGTCCTCCACCACAGGCACACGAAGATAAACTGGATCATATAGCAACTTGGCACGTAAAGTCAGTCTCTGGCCATCTGAAGACACTAGCACGTGCAGGTAATAGGTCGACGTGGACTCATCAGCACGAAATTCGGACAGCATCCGCTTTCCCAGCTTCACGTTGCAGTGCAGCATCTCATAGAAACGTTGCCGGAGCCGCTTGGCTAACGGACCGTCTGGGCACCGAAGATCAACGTCTTTCAGTTGCACCCGATCCAAATTTCGCAGCATGAGAGTCTGAAGCTCGCAGAAGTCGTAGAGCGGACTGGTGCTAGGCTGCGGTCTGTAAGTCGCAGAGGTGGCAGCTCCCTTCCCAATGACCACACGAATGTTCACTGGGGGCGGCTGGTTGCTGGTGACGAGCTTGAGAACAATGTCAGATCCATCCGAGGGAACCAACTGGCTGAGTCTTGGCCGCGGGAACACCACCATGTCCTTGTCGGAGAGGTGAAAATTCGCTACGTTCCAGCAATGACACCAATAACCAAAAGGTATGGCATCGAGCCATGGTTGGCCCTTGAGAACAAAAACTTCTGCCACGACGTTGCCAGAGAGTGCCATCACTGTGCAGCGAACGTGGTCGTCGAGAGCATCTGCGGGAGGTGTGGAGCAAAGCACAGGGGACAAAGAGCCGACCGGCGCAGCGACGTGGCCGAGAGCCGGCAATGGAACTTTCTGCAGCTTCTCGCAGAGCTGCGCGCACACATCTTCCAGTTTGCATGGTAGCTGGAGAAGCACTGCAGTTTGCTCTTCCAGCGAATCTTCGCCATCAGATCGGCTGAGCTCTCCCGCCAACGTTGACAAAGTCGATGCGAGGTCCCGAGACAGCACCTGGCAGACAAACAGTTTAATCCGGGACTCACATTGGGTGACAGCAACGGAACAAAGGTATCGAAAAGGTCTGGCAAAGAACACACTGGGGCCTTTATCGGATGTCGGCTGCTAGCGACGCCGGCAGAGCAACGCGTGTCACTCTGTGGAATGGGCATGATGCGATGCAAAGTGACAAATTTAAAGAACCAAAAGAACTGACGGTCACATTACTGCAATGTCACTGAGCATGATTCTTTGCAAACCATTGCGCCAAAGCAATGTCAAAGCATGCACCAAGAAAACCGCGCCTGCCCTACGGTCACAGGCCCGATGACGATACCGGAACAGAAAAGTATCTGGCTGCAAAAGGATACCGATGTTCTGGAGCTGGTGGTCAAAGCGACAATAACAATGTCGTGCCACACACGCTTCTCTCGCCGAAGCGGAAAAGGACCTGGCCGCAAAAGGACAGAACGCGTATAGGTCGCTGGTTGTCAAAGCAACACGCACATACGTACTTTTCCTACCCTGCCATCTCCTTTGGATGAAACAATCTTCATCCATATCTTTCATGTCATCCGACGGCGTATGTGCGCTCGCAAAATCTTCTGCAAGCGAACATACCCAGTCGGCGAGCGAGACATGTGCCACTCCACAGTGGCTTCTTCTGTCTCTCAATGCCTGCGGTATCATCTGCGCACGTTCGGTGACAATTGCATCGAGTTGCCTGCGTCATCAACGACTTTCATTTCCAAAGGTGGAAAGCATCTTTTTGACTCCAGCGATATCGGCAAGCAAAGCGGCTCGCCACAGTGCCTCATCATGCTCTGACAGTGTATGATCTGTGCATGTTGCGTCAATCAAACCGTGGCTTCAAGTACGATCTATGCACGTTGCATCCATCACACCCAGTTGAAACGGCACCGACAAAAACTTCACTGCGCCATACCGACTGATCTTGTTTCTTGCAAACTGCGCCAAACGAATGCGTTCTTCCAAAACAACTGGCAAGGTGTCAAACGTATCGCATCGCACATACTTTTGCTACCCTGCCATTTCCTGTGAATGGCGATAGAATGCCTCCATGCATGTTTCTTCGATGGAGCCTCCGACGAAAGACTCAATAGAAGAAACATTCATGGCAGCATTCTATCGCCGTCGGTAGAAGCATCCATCGAAGAACTTTTCCCAGAAAGCAGCCACAACTCCAACAAGCAGGTTCCTGTGGATCAAAGGCATTGAACCGAGGACGCAACCAGTCCCTGCCTCTCGACCACGAGCAAGACCAACACCTGGCCGGAAGTGTGTGTGTGTGCGTGTGGAATGCAGCAGACCGACAGATGAAAGTAATTAAACATGCCAAAATCAAACATGCCGCAGCACGCGGAAAGAAGAAACATGCCGGAAGGACCGCATCTTTGCACCGCCATAGCTGCACGAAACAAATGTAAATAACAAATCTAAGTTGACTGTGACTAGTTGGAATTGTAGTATTTGTGGAGGTAGCACTATCCTCTGCAATGTCTGCTTCGGCGGCCTCTTTCCACGTTGGGCTAAAATCACCAATGCACAATTACGCTGCTCCAATCGTTTCTTTCCACGTTGGGCCAAAACCACCAGAGCAACAATAGATGATCCTATGACCGCACCTTGACGAATATAACTTGCCAGACTAGAGGATCCTATGACCGCATCTTTACCTTGAGTGACTCGTTGTAGTTGTGTTGTAGTGGTATACGTGCTAGAGCTGTCGTCTGCAACTTCTAGTTGGGCCAAAGCGACCACAACAGAACGACAAGAACGACAGGATGAAAGTTTGCATGCAAGAAACAGCATCTGTAATATTGTTGCTGCACAGCGTTGCTGCAGCGCAATTGAGCGCTGCCTTTCGACCACGAGCAAGACCAGCACCTGGCCGGAAGCATGTGTGTGTGTGGAATGCAGCAGGCCGACAGAAGAAAGTGTTGAAACATGCCAAAATCAAACATGCCGAAGCACGCGGACAGAAACAACATGCCGGAAGGACCGCATCTTTGCACCGCCATGACGAAACTTAAACATGCCAAAATCAAACATGCCGAAGCACGTAGCAGGCCGACAGAAGAAAGTGCTTAAGCATGTCAAAATCATGCCGAGCAGGCCGACAGGAGAAAGTGCTGAAACATGCCAAAATCAAACATGCCGAAGCACGCGGACAGAAAAAACATGCCGGAAGGACCGCATCTTTGCACGGAAATGACGAAACGCAAACATGCCAAAATCAAACATGCCGAAGCACGTAGCAGGCCGATAGAAGAAAGTGCTTAAGCATGACAGAAGAAAGTGCTTAAGCATGTCAAAATCATGCCGAGCAAGCCAAAATCAAACATGCCGAAGCAAACGGAAAGACGAAACATGCCGGAAGGACCGCCTCTTTGCATGCAAATGACCCATTTCACTTCACTGACTAGTTGTTGTGGATGTGAGTTTGTGCCACGCCTGCCACGTGAAACGACGGTGGATGTGAGGTTGTGCCACGCCTGCCACGCAAAGTGACGCGGCGTCACAGGCGCCAAATCCGGGCCCAAGGGCGCCACCCAGTACCATAAGCGCCACGCCTGCCACGCAAAACGACGGTGGATGTGAGTTTGTGCCACGCCTGCCACGTGAAACGACGGTGGATGTCAGGTTGTGCCACGCCTGCCACGCAAAGTGCCGCGGCGTCACAGGCGCCAAATCCGGGCCCAAGGGCGCCACCCAGTACCATAAGTGCCACGCCTGCCACGCAAAACGACGGTGGATGTGAGTTTGTGCCACGCCTGCCACGTGAAACGACGGTGGATGTGAGGTTGTGCCACGCCTGCCACGCAAAGTGCCGCGGCGTCACAGGCGCCAAATCCGGGCCCAAGGGCGCCACCCAGTACCATAAGTGCCACGCCTGCCACGCAAAACGACGGTGGATGTGAGTTTGTGCCACGCCTGCCACGTGAAACGACGGTAAATGTGAGGTTGTGCCACGCCTGCCACGCAAAGTGCCGCGGCGTCACAGGCGCCAAATCCGGGCCCAAGGGCGCCACCCAGTACCATAAGTGCCACGCCTGCCACGCAAAACGACGGTGGATGTGAGTTTGTGCCACGAAATGACCCATTTCACTTCACTGACTAGTTGTTGTGGATGTGAGTTTGTGCCACGCCTGCCACGTGAAACGACGGTGGATGTGAGGTTGTGCCACGCCTGCCACGCAAAGTGACGCGGCGTCACAGGCGCCAAATCCGGGCCCAAGGGCGCCACCCAGTACCATAAGTGCCACGCCTGCCACGCAAAACGACGGTGGATGTGAGTTTGTGCCACGAAATGACCCATTTCACTTCACTGACTAGTTGTTGTGGATGTGAGTTTGTGCCACGCCTGCCACGTGAAACGACGGTGGATGTGAGGTTGTGCCACGCCTGCCACGCAAAGTGCCGCGGCGTCACAGGCGCCAAATCCGGGCCCAAGGGCGCCACCCAGTACCATAAGTGCCACGCCTGCCACGCAAAACGACGGTGGATGTGAGTTTGTGCCACGCCTGCCACGTGAAACGACGGTGGATGTCAGGTTGTGCCACGCCTGCCACGCAAAGTGCCGCGGCGTCACAGGCGCCAAATCCGGGCCCAAGGGCGCCACCCAGTACCATAAGTGCCACGCCTGCCACGCAAAACGACGGTGGATGTGAGTTTGTGCCACGCCTGCCACGTGAAACGAAGGTGGATGTCAGGTTGTGGCACGCCTGCGTGTGTGTGCGTGTGTGTGCGTGTGTGTGTGTGTGTGTGTGTGGGTGTGTGTGCGGGCCCAAGGGCGCCACCCAGTACCATAAGTGCCACGCCTGCCACGCAAAACGACGGTGGATGTGAGTTTGTGCCACGAAATGACCCATTTCACTTCACTGACTAGTTGTTGTGGATGTGAGTTTGTGCCACGCCTGCCACGTGAAACGACGGTGGATGTCAGGTTGTGCCACGCCTGCCACGCAAAGTGCGCGGCGTCACAGGCGCCAAATCCGGGCCCAAGGGCGCCACCCAGTACCATAAGTGCCACGCCTGCCACGCAAAACGACGGTGGATGTGAGTTTGTGCCACGCCTGCCACGTGAAACGACGGTGGATGTGAGGTTGTGCCACGCCTGCCACGCAAAGTGCCGCGGCGTCACAGGCGCCAAATCCGGGCCCAAGGGCGCCACCCAGTACCATAAGTGTCACGCCACGCCTGCCACGTGAAACGACGGTGGATGTGAGGTTGTGCCACGCCTGCCACGCAAAGTGCCGCGGCGTCACAGGCGCCAAATCCGGGCCCAAGGGCGCCACCCAGTACCATAAGTGTCACGCCTGCCACGCAAAACGACGGTGGATGTGAGTTTGTGCCACGCCTGCCACGTGAAACGAAGGTGGATGTCAGGTTGTGCCACGCCTGCGTGTGTGTGCGTGTGTGTGCGTGTGTGTGCGTGTGTGTGCGTGTGTGTGTGTGTGGGTGGGTGTGCGTGCGTGTGTGCGTGCGTGTGTGTGTGTGTGTGTGTGGACAAAGTGTGTGTTGATAAAGTGTGTGTGGACAAAGTGTGTGTGGACAAAGTGTGTGTTGATAAAGTGTGTGTTGATAAAGTGTGTGTGGACAAAGTGTGTGTGGGTGTGGGTGTGTGTGCGTGTGTTTGCGTGCGTGTGTGTGTGTGGACAAAGTGTGTGTAGTGTGTGTGGACAAAGTGTGTGTGGACAAAGTGTGTGTTGATAAAGTGTGTGTTGATAAAGTGTGTGGACAAAGTGTGTGTGGACAAAGTGTGTGTGGACAAAGTGTGTGTGGACAAAGTGTGTGTGGACAAAGTGTGTGTGATAAAGTGTGTGTGATAAAGTGTGTGGACAAAGTGTGTGTGGACAAAGTGTGTGTTGATAAAGTGTGTGTTGATAAAGTGTGTGTGACAAAGTGTGTGTGGACAAAGTGTGTGTGGACAAAGTGTGTGTTGATAAAGTGTGTGTTGATAAAGTGTGTGGACAAAGTGTGTGTGGACAAAGTGTGTGTGGACAAAGTGTGTGTGGACAAAGTGTGTGTTGATAAAGTGTGTGTTGACAAAGTGTGTGTGGACAAAGTGTGTGTGGACAAAGTGTGTGTGGACAAAGTGTGTGTTGATAAAGTGTGTGTGGACAAAGTCTGTTATAAAGTGTCTGTGGACAAAGTGTGTGTGGACAAAGTGTTGGAGGGCGGGAGGAGGAGGAGGCGGAGGAGGCGGAGCCCGGGATACAGAATCAAAAACAAGAACCCCACACAAAGATGTGGGGAATAATAAGATACTGACAGGCAACCACTTAGAACATCAAATGGGAAATCCAAATGAAACCATCAACATACATTTGTTTTCCAGCAGGAAAATCAAGATTGGGTGGTTCCAATTGTATAAAACACAGAGCATCAAAATCAAGAATCCAACACATTCAGAACATCAACACATAAAAACCAGGAAAAGGTGACAGGGCACTTAAGTGCTCTGATGTTCTAAGTGCAAGTCCGGTTGAGAAAAACATGGATAATATTGGGCATTATCGATTTAATATCTGATATAAAATATATTTATCAGATAATATCTGCTATACATATACAGTATACAATCAGATAATATTTTTGAGAAAACACCCAAAATCATCCAAAACCCTCTTGCTTGATTATAATAGGGGGATCTATCCTCAGGTGATTTAACAGTTTGCGAAGTGGAAAATCACCATTTTTACGTTCCGTAAATCAACGAACTAAGTGGGCCATGGCTTTCATAGCTATGTTAAATTACCAGAGGGGTACTGGATAGTTTAATGGGAATCTCTATCTCTATCAACCAGTAGAACCTTTTCCAAAAACCAGGTTTTGGACAGTGCTCGGATTGGAAAGCTGACTCCTGGCATTGTTCAATGTTTGATTTGAATCCAGAAAATGGGTATATGGATATAATTACTGCTTGGTGGTTTGGAACATGATTTTTGTTGTCCGATATATTGGGAATAATCATCCCAACTGACTTTCATATTTTTCAGACGGTTGAAATCACCAAGAAAATTATAATGATATAATGAGGATACATATATATATACATAACCAACAATAGTATATTCATATACACAACTCTTCCCTTCATCCACTGCGTACATAAATTCCAACGTTAGCTAAGTTGGTTGGTTTCGAACTGGGTCAAGCATAGTTTTTGGTAGTTAGAAATAACATTAGATTGGTTTACGGGAAAATTGAAACCGGAAAAACCCCCTATTTTTAATGGTAGAAACCATGGTTTCCGGTTAAGATTTTCCCTTAAAGCAATCCAATTAAAATAGCCATTGGATCAATGGCCATTCCAGGATCCGAGTTATTGGAGATACCATATATTCTTGGCCTATTTCTGAGGCCTAATTTTCAGGGAATATCCCCAGAAAATATGGCCAAACGTATGGTACGTAAACACGTACCTCCATCAATTGGATCCTGGAGATCTCCCATTGAGTGGATGGGATTTTCTACGCCAATCATGTGAAATCCCAGGAAATGTCCGGAGACAGTGTCTTCGGCTGTTAGATCCCAGGAATCGGACAGGGTGGTGTCGGTCGTGAGTGAGTTAGCTAAGTTGGGGTGAACTAATAACTCCAATTTCACGAACTGGTTTTTGTTGGTGATGTATTGAACTAGTTATACTCAGTATAATGGTGTGGGGTGAACCACCTTGTATGCTTAGTCCGTAACAAATAACTTTTGTTGGTGATATATCATGATGTATCTATATAGTTTATGGGGGCACCACCTGGTATGGTTAGTCCGTAAAAATGTCGGTGAACCAACCACCACGATTCCTGCAATGTGAGGCCCCCCAGTTACATTGTGGGATGAACCACTACATTACATCGGATAATCCTGGGAATTAACTGATTTAAGCAACAAAGAATGGGGTGAGTACCAAT
The DNA here is from genome assembly GCA_947184155.2 of Cladocopium goreaui. NCBI lineage: Eukaryota > Dinophyceae > Suessiales > Symbiodiniaceae > Cladocopium > Cladocopium goreaui. Next base: position 371,274 of record CAMXCT020003813.1, read on the forward strand.
CCACCAATCCCAATCTTTGTTGATGACCAAACCAACGTTACCCGGCCTGGTAAACCTACAAAAAGCTATTGAACATGGCCCATTTAGTTCGTTGATTTACCTATGAAAATGGTGATTTTCCATAGCTATGTTAGTTTACCAGAGGGTATATCCAATGTTTGAGGATTGGTCCCTTAATCTGAAACACCTACGGACAGACCGACTCAGAACTTGACGGACCAGATTTTCAGACGTTGACCCATCCTGACCCAGAACTTGTTGCGGAATGTCCACCATGTTTTTGGAGGGATTCTCTAGCAGATAGCCTGACTTTGTTGTGTCTTACCTGGAACTGAACGTTATCACATGGAAAAAAAAAATGGGTGAACAGGAGTGAACACAAAGCTGTAAATTCTACTGGGTCCCAGCATGCAGCATGGTTCAAGGGAACATGTTTCCCATCTCTGAGGATGACTTATCAACATACCCAGCATATGTTTGGGATTGGATTACAGTAGACCATTTTTTTGAACCACCAAGCCTCAAGTCAGGATGCAAGTTTGGTTGGCACTCGTGTTGTGATTTCTAGAATCAGGCACCTTTGTGGGCCTGGGATGTTGGTCAATAATGTTGTTCTTAGACGTGTTTGAGTGATTTTTCTCTGGAAGTGGGTAAAAATCTGTCATGATTACCCTTTGATAAACAAACAGTTCGCTATTGAAAATGGCCCAGTCGAAACAGTGAGTTTTCCCATTAATAGCATGGTGGATCTTTCCATAGCTATGTAAACGTTTACCAGAGGGTATATACAATTTCTGCCTCAAATAGATACCTACTTTGCGTCAGCGAAACAGTCTGGGATACCCAGACCAACTTTTGTCAAACATCCGCAACGGTCATTCACAAGCCACAGCAGAAGTTCACATACTGTACCATGCGGCCCACCAGATATTGCAAGTGGATGCAAGTGGTGGCAAGCGACCATGGTTGTCAGAAGGTGATACCCCCCAGTGATGTGAACGTTGGTTTAGATTCGCCCCAGGAATACTAGTTTGTTATTTGTGTACCATAAACCATAGTTATTGGAGTTATGTTCACCAACTTAGCTATCTTGGGGGCCTCACATTGCAAATGTTGTCGTCACACAGTCTCACAGCTTGCCCGACGAGCCCACCATGGAAGATTTGTATCATTGTGAATAGGTCAGTTCACCAAGCAGATACAACAGATACAACTGACTTGCACTATGCTCAGTATACTTAATATTCCTCCGAACTTATTGTTTGTTGCATAATGTTGCATATTCATATATGTTATATTATGTTGTTATATTAATATATGACTCGGAAATTATACCGTTATACCTATTGCATCTTCCTGTGTGTAATACATACCCATTTCTACTGAGAATATGCGCTATCTCAAGGCTATTTCATACACACTAATCAGCCGATGCTACAATGTGGCCCCCCAGTAAAAAACATAATTATAATCCCATCTAACTATAGTTGTACCTACCATAAACCACGGCTGACCTGGTCATAAACCAACTTACCCCACAGTGTAGTTGTTTTACCCCACTAGTTTATATCGGTTGTCCGTTGGGAAGAAGTTCTTGCATTGACCCTCAATGTTTTTTCAGTTCAACCCCCCTTTCCACTGGAGGAAATATCCATTCTTACTGGTGCCCACATTTCTACCTCCTGAAACCACCATTTCTACTAGTTCAAACCGCTTCAAACTTCAATTTCTATCAATTGTTGACTGAGTCCCGGAATTGCGAGATGTTTCAAGAAATCTTGAAAATTGGTGGGAAAAACCATGTTCTTTTCAGGAAACCCTTCAAGTTGCTCGGAAAACCCATAGCTTTCTGTGGCGAATTTCCCAAGTTTTCCCCACTTGGCTCTCAACGTCTTGAGGCGCAGACATTGCAAGGTATGGCAAGGAATCCGGAGGCCATGCAAGGTTGGTTGCAGCTGCGTGCGGCGGTTTCCTGGCTCCAAATATGGGGCTTCATCACTCCATTTTGGGCAATCTTAGATGGCTAGAAACTCATCCTGGATAGTCTTTTGGTATCAATTGCATAACCCATGAGCAAACTGGGGATAGAATCCATATGTCATGTCTAGGTTAATCTTGGATGTGTAAGAGAGAATCCACTGGATAGTCCTTCGATATCAATTGGATTATCTACGTTCACCAGCTAAGATTTTTGTTTTTGCAGGGTAGCTGTCTGGGTAAATTCAAGTGTTTTTTCTGTGACCTGGAATCATGGTTACCCTCCGGTAAAGTAACATAGCTATTGAAAATTGCCATTTATAGTGGATTTTCCAATTAAAAATAGTGATTTTCCACAGTAATGTTAGTTTACTAGAGGGTAGTCGGGGGAATGATCCCTAAATGGCCTTGTTTGAGGGAGACCGGTTGGCGCTGGCTGGGCCTTGGCGTCATGCTCAACCGATGGGGAAATATATCGACATGAACAAGGCCTCCCAGTGACATCTTTGTTGGTTTATATATGTATGTATAATTCCATTCAACTATATTTAGGTTATGTCAGATGATTCCCACAAAGGCATTCTTCTTACCGTACAATGTGATGTTTGTTGATGCACAATCCCATCTAACTTTAGTTATAGCATGTTATACCTACAATAGAGCCAGCAGTTAACCTAGTTGTACATCAACTTAGACAACCATGGGGCCCCAGATTGTAGAATGGGATAAAACAACCAAACTATATCAACTCTGTGACTCAAAATCCTTGGGATTGTTTCATGCTTTAACCATGGGAAAATATCATGAAAATATAGGCTCATATCAGCGGTTTAAATGGGATATCACTTGGGGATTTTCCACATCTCGATGGAGAATGTACACCTGGTTGGTGGTTGATGGTTAATGATGGTGAATGATGGTTTTTTAACCATCATTAACTGAGAGAACTGAACATCATATGAGTTCTGGTTGGTGGTTTGGAACATTTGGATGATTTTTCCATATATTGGGAATAGTGATCCGAACTGACTAATATTTTTCAGAGAGGTTGAAACCACCAACCAGACACTAATTGCAACTATCCCCAAATAACTTTGTGTTTGCTTAGTGATTATAGTTTATCCAGATGAATGAGGGAATTAATGTGTGGTTTTTGTTTTTGGCAAAAGGGATTAGGGATGATTTGAGCAATATGGCATATGGGATTATGAAAAGATATAATCAGGTACATTGTACCGTATTGTACCGTACAATCACCACGACAACTGAATTGGGTGAACCTGAGGTTTCAAACCATAAGATCGATTGACAAATTACGGAATATCTGGATGATTTGGGTTTAAACAGAGGATGGGATATAACCTGTGATGGCTGAGCATTTGCGTATGTCATCCACACATGGCTCTATCAGATAGGAAGAAAGGAAGGTTTCCACCATGAGACAGACTGGGGTGCTGTACTCTCTAGTGTGGGGTAGCTTATTTTTAGGCTGAACCAGCATAACCATGATGTGTGGTTGATATCCTAAATAGTCTGTATTACTATTAGCTATGAGTTTTGTTGACTGACTTAAATTTTAGCTGATTGTTGCTTGATTTTCTTTTTTTGTGTCAATCGCATTGTTTTTTGGTGTTTTGCTCACGATTCTTTAAGGATGTCAACCATCAACAGCAATTTGCTGGGCATCACTCAACCCAACTCTAATTGTGCACTCAACCAAAGTTTAATGAAATTAATCCTAGCTGATTGAAGGGTTCCCCAACAAAAGTGATGTATAATTCCAAGTATGCCTGGTCACACCCACATTCGTAGGTTCGAGCATTACTGGCGGTGGGTGTTCATACTCAATTGCATTTCTCAATGTTCAATCATTGGGCATAAATATACATAGTATAGATATACACATCTCTCTGAAGTACATTTTATATATATAATTATATATATATATAATCATTTATATATATATACCTTTACCCACAAAGCTTGTTTTTTTCTTGTGGCAAGTGATGAAAAACATGGTCATAAGTCTGACGACTTAAGCTGGCAGAATTGGGCACAGTCAGAATTGGGCACGACAGATCGGCTGTGGACTTGAGAGCACCAAAGACAAGATGTTACCTTTTTTTTGCCACGTGCAATGTGAGGCCCCCCCGTGATGTTAGTTGGTTTATAAGCCCCAGTAACTATAGTTATAAGTACCATAAACCATAGTTATTGGAGTTATAAACCAACTTAGCTATCTTGGGGGCCTCACATTGTGGGGTTATAACCTGGTGACATTTCACCTTGTGAACTAACAACTCTGTGTTGGTTTACAAATTGCTTAACAGCTGGGTTTATGGGGAATAAAACCTGGATTTATCTAGGTGGCTTGTGCACCACTTTGTAGGAAACGGAAAATATGTCGATTGACGAGTTGCTCCAAAACATAGGAAACACTAGACGTGAGCATGGCTCAAGTCACACGGTGTTGACATATTGGAGTTCCGAAACATGATCCGTGGGTCCCATGATCTTAGATGTGGTGGCTCATCCCACTTAGTAAGTGGGTTATAACATGTTATAACCCCAGTTATAAATGGGATACGTAGGGTCAACCCACTTATAACTGGGGTTATAACTCACTTACTAAGTGGGATGAGCCACCAAGTACCTGTCAGAAAAAAATCACACATGAGTGTCATGGCGAAGCTCCCCCATCCCAAATATGTGAGTTCATTTCACCCGCGACTAAACTATGTTTATGAGGGATGTTTAATATTATATTCCCATTAACCTCTGGTAAACTAACCCACAGGACGAGGGGTTGTCCCGAAGGGAAAACCCCTCGTTTTACGAGGGTGAGCGGAGCTAGCAACCCATTGGTTCCAAATCACCCGGCCCCATGGAACATATACGCATACTTCTATTAGGGGTTTCATTTTGCGTTTACATGAGTTATCAAATCCCCCGGCCCCATGGAACATATACGCATACTTCTATTAGGGGTTTCATTAGGGTTTACACAAGTTATAAAATCCGCCGGCCCCATGGAACATATACGCATACTTCTATTAGGGGTTTCATTTAGGGTTTACAGAAGTTATAAGATCCGGAGTCGCCAAAAAGTGGAAAAGATTGAAAAGTGGAAATGGCCGAAACGCGTGAAGTCCGCAGAGGGTTCACTTTTCTGACTGATTTTTTCCAAAAAATCGTCTTAGACTACGCTAACTCACAGATGTACCAGAGTCATAAAACACTGCGCCTGCGCAGAGAAATGAGCTTCCCACTGACGTTCATACGACCATACCGGGACAACCCTCAGTCCTGCCCGTAAACTAACATAGCTATAGAAAATCAACATTTTTAATGGCTAATTCAGCTATAAATGGCAAATTTCAATGGCTATGTTAAATTACCGGAGGGTATTCAGCCCATGAAATCCCTTATGAATCCCATGAAATCCTAAATCACATCCCAATGATTATCATTGGATGGTTGCGAAATCCTGCGCCAAAAACAGCTGGCATGGGATTGGCAGCCCTTTTTAATAGTGGGATCCATGGATCCACCACCTCTCAACTGGTGCAGATATACCCTCTGGTAAACTAACATAACTATTGAAAATCACAATCTTTAATGGGAAAATCCACTATAAATGGCCATTTTTAATAGCTGTGTTAAATTACCAGAGGGCATATCTGGGTAAATTATGTTGCGACCTCACTGTTCTCCCGAACCCTGGAAATCATGGTTTAGATATAGGGGAATCATCCCCAAATGGCCAAATGGCCTTAATTCAGGTTAGTGACATATTATAATCTACCCCCAAGATAGCTAAGTTGGTTTATAACTCGGATAACTATGGTTTATGGTACTTATAACAATAGTTACTGGGGCTTATAAACCAACTTATAACTGGGGGGCCTCACATTGTATGTATATAGGAATATTCCCGCTGGATTATATGGGATTATATGAATTATATATACATACATGGATTATATATGTATATACATACTGGATTACATGGGGGATGAGATTACTGGCGTTCTTCAAGGTTATGAGATCACACGCTTTTTCGAGGCAGAACATTATCAGATGAAAGTGCATCGTCGCTTGACGGCAGATGTTTTTGGCAGATTTGCTCCGTTGCTGTTGAAGGACTGGTTTCATATGCATCCTGCAGTCACCTAGAAATGTTAAAGCCATAGAAAATCCTTGAAGCCAGTTTTGTTTATATATTTGTTTGGTTGTAAAATGTTGTAAATGAGGTTGTAGGTTATCCTTCCTTAAATGGAGTGACTTGCTGATTCATATATCTGGTTTTTAGGGCACTGTAAAATGTTACCCGCATGGTACCACATCCCTTTTATGAAGCTTTGTGCCTTGATGCTGTCTGAAAGTTCTGGATATTGACATTTGAATACACTGAAAATTAGCTGTGCCTCTGGGCTGTGCTTAACATAGTCCAATAGTACCAGCACATGGACTGGATTGGCATGACAGGCTTATACCGTGGGTTTTAATTCTTATTGTTATTATCATTATTTGTTTGGAATGCTCCATCGCCAGAGCACAGCAATGGTTGTCAAGCGGGTGTATGACCTACGTACGGATCTAGTGATAATCCCAGTAGGCTTGTACATTACCCTCTGGTAAACTTACATAACTACAATGTGGGGCCCCCCAGTTATAAGTTGGTTTATAAGCCCCAGTAACTATAGTTATAAGTACCATAAACCATAGTTATTCGAGTTATAAACCAACTTAGCTATCTTGGGGGCCTCACATTGTATGGAAAATCACAATTTTTAATGGGTAAATCCACTATTTCAAGGGCCATGTTCAACAGCTTTTCGCATTTTTTTGCACGTTTTGCTGACTTTGGGATCACCGCATCAACGATGATTTTCGGATGGGCCCAATTTGTCCCCGTAATTTTCAATCATTTTCCACGATCTTTGCACCAAAATGGTGCCAAAACGTTTCATGAGATTAGAGGGTCCATAGCCCCAGTTCAAATTCTAGACCAGCCCCAATTCAATTTCTGGTTGGTGGTTTCAAACATTTTATATTTTCCATATATTAATGGGATAATCCTTCCCATTGAATAATATTTGTTCAAGATGGTTAAAGCCACCAACCAGCAATTTGTTGTAATACAATCCCCTTACCCACTGGATATGGGTCGTGGCTTTAATCAGTTTTATAATTCCATCTACCCTCTGGTTATTTAACATAGCCATGGGAAATGGCCCATTTATAGATGGTTTACCTATTAAAAATGTTGATTGTCCATAGTTATAAACTTATAACTGCAATAAAGCCTAACCCGTCAACCCGTCAACCAGTCAACCGTTCGTTCAACCTTAACTTATCTCTTATAAATCCGCTATAAATCCCATGAAATCGTTAAATCACCATGTTCCCATGGTTTTCCCATGGTTTTCCCATGTTATCCCGAGGTTTTCCCATGGTTTTCCCATGGGTTTTCCGCAGGTAGCAGTACCATGACGCAACTTCTGGAAACCTTGGAGGCGGATCCAGCGCTGGGTCACATCTTCCAGGCCCAGACTCCCAGACGGGTGCGCGAAATTTTTATCTGGAGATATTGTACTTGGTGGCTCATCCCACTTAGTTATATATATATATATATATTTGGATACTGGATAATTATGTGTATATATACACTTAGTTATATATTAGTTATTATACTTGGTGAGTTATAACCCCAGTGATTTCAGTGGATTAACCCGCTCCAAAAATCCCATGTAAATCACTGGGGTGAACTAACCCACTTACGATTCGTGGGATGAGCCACCAAGTAATTATCTGGAGATATTACATAACTACAAGGTGATGCCCCATAGTTAGCTAAGTTGCTGCAAGTAGCTCCAATAGCTATGGTTTTTGTTGGTGATATATCTATACTTACTATGGTTTATAAACCAATTAGAACAATTATATTAATTTTAATTTATTGTATTACAATCCGGATTTTGCTAAACCATGATTTATTAATTAGGGGGTACTCCTCCAATAGTCATAATATGATACTTTTTTTTGGCACCTTCCCAATCAAACAGCCGTTTGGTGTTTATTAATCCAGGGTTGACATTAACTACTAGATTAATCTGGGCAAATGATAACGACCTCACTGCCTCACTGTTCTCCCTTCATCCCAAAATGGCCTTATTTCAGGTCAGTGAATTATTTCATTAGATTAATGGATTAATAATATATAAATAGATTAATGGATATATATATAATTATATTTATAGAACCACGGAGAATATATATATATATTATGTGTATATATATATATATGAATTATAATTGATTATTATAGCCATTATAACCACTATTATATACAGTATATATATATACATACTGGAATATCGCCAATTTGAGCCCCCAAATGAACAAATTCATTCAATAAAATCACCAGGGTCTTGAGATGAGGCGGAAAACTTAGGAGAAGGATTTCTACAATAATCCCCAAATAATATATATATATATATATGTATGTGGAGTATATCCAATTAGTTTATAATGGATTATATTTAACTATGACTACAAGACAAATAAAACACTACAACCACTATTATACCAATTCTTCATTGGATTATATATATATACCCTACGGATCCAAACACCTCCTAAAAAGGTACGGTTGACACCCCCCAGTCATCACACCCCGGTCACACTTCCTAAGAAGATACCGCTGGATCCATAGGGATACATATGTAGGACATGATGGGAAAAGATACTGTAAATCTGTCGTAATCCTGGAAATTGATCCTTTTCGGCATATTTGTTCTTTGCTTTTAATGTGGATACTATAAGGTGGGTTGTAACCGTACGATATCACAGTTCTTATCTATATATATATATACATATATCATAGGATATTCATAGTCGGTTTCTAGTGCAGTTACTAAGTGGGGTGCACATCCAAGTGGTAAAAAGTTACTGATTGATTCGATCATAGAAAATTATATACTGCTATTAATTTAATCACCGCCTAGAACCAGGAACAAACTGAAGATAAAACGTGGATATCAGGTTAAATTTAATGGTGGTTCAATGATGTTTAATGGTGTTTTTTGTACATTACCCTCTGGTAAACTAACATAACTATGGAAAATCACAATTTTTAATGGGTCAATCCACTATAAATCACCATTTTCACTAGCCATGTTTGTTTACCAGAGGGTAAATTGGGCTACATCCAAATAACGGGCTGGAAACAAACCCATTCATCTAGTCGCTGCACCAGGCAGACCAACCCGGAGCATGTTTTTTCGGAAGGAAAATCTTATGTCTTTGGAGCTATGGTCATAAACACTGGTTGGTGGTTTGGAACATGTTTTTTTTTTCAAAATATTATTGGGAATAATAATCCCAACTGACTTTCATATTTTTCAGAGGGGTTTCAACCACCAAGCAGAACAGTTAGACCTGGGTTTATAATAATATATAACCAATTAGTTATGGGAGTTTTTATTCCCTGTGCAATTCTTAAGGGCCGAAATTACGAGGTATAGTGAAAATGAATGCGGTGGTAAAGATTGAACTTCAAGGTTTTAGGCTGAACGCGGGTCTTCACAGAACTGTGCTGTCACAAGGGCTCAGTTCCCCTTTTTGTTTTCATGATGAAATGGATCCAACTATAAGGTGGTGATCCCCCCAGTGAAAAACATTGGCTATAATCCTATTAACTATAGATATATCACCTATAAACCACAGTTATTGGACTTATAAACCAACTAACTAGTTCGATATATCACCAACAAAAACTATAGTTATTGGAGTTATAAACGCACCAATTTAGCGTTCACGAACTGGCACCACCCTGTATGATCCCAGTCTTCATGGGTTGGCCGTATCCTTTCAGCAAGTACTTGGACCTCACAATTGCCCCCTTGGGGAGTCAGTTCTTCGAAATGTCCGCTGTTTCACCCTGGTTTCTTTCTTTTGGCCATGCGCTCAAACATGTCCAACAAAAAAATGTTCAAAACATACCCCAAAGTTTACCAGACACCAGACGTGTTTCCTGCAACATATTCCCAAGTCCAATGGAATGCAGAACCTTCAAGTGACAATAAGCCAGGTTTGGGATACTCAATTCTGGAACAACAGTTTAAGGCTATCAAGGCCCTCCTATAGTAGGTTTCCTAAAATGATCAACGGGGGTACCTCGAAATGGATGGTTTATCACGGAAAATCCCTATCTATAAATGGATGATTTTGGGGTACTCCTATTCTAGGAAACCACCATATGTTTTTGGCATCATCAAGCCACATCAACTGCAGCAAAAAAAGGAGCCTATGAAGCCCCTTTTGTTGGGGTGTGAGCGCTACTCTTTGATTCTCCTTTGGAATAATATATCAAACCCTAAAAAAGATGGAACAATAAAATCCACTACATAGACTAGTGGTATGTTTTTTGGTATGGTTTTCCTATTAATTATGTTTGCTGGTGAACCACTACATTTATCGGCATATCTATGAGTATCATTTCAAAAAATGGTAGGAGAAATGCATTTCATTATTGGTAAAACTACTGCATTCCCGTATTATCATGTTTCTTTTCTACTGTATTTTTGGTGGATAACTACTACAGTAATTATATCACAATTTCAACATCCCCATCTCCTGCTCATTCCTTGTTGTTCGGCCGCCACAGGATTTGCGGAAGAACGGTGTTAAGGCCAGGAAAGTGCAGTAAAGTGCTGTCCAAAATAAACACAAGCGGGGCCAGTCGTAACTTGCTGTGTGACCCCCATAAACTGTATAGTTTATAATTGCTATTTGCTTTTATAAAAACCTTAATCAATCCCATTAACTATAGTTTATAATTGCTATAAACTATTTGGAATACATTGGAAGAAAATTCACTAAGCTTTCATTTTTGGTGGGCCCCGCGTTGCCAGGCCGCGTTGACTTACTGCAATGAAGAAATGATGATGGACATTAGACCCTTGGATTTTGAGCGGAGCGGCCCCTCAGATTTTTTTCGTTTGAAAAATCCTTGGTTTGTTTTTAAGGGCCGGTTCTTAAAGAACTGGACCCCCCAAGGGATTGAGTTTCTTCACATAGTCTAAGATTGCATGTTTTGGTAACTGGTCCAACTAGCAGCTAGAAGGGAGCCCAGGAGCTAGTGGTATCCGCACTCCTAAGAGTTTCCCAAGCATTTTCAGCACCCCCAAACGATAGCTAACTTGGTTTGTAGCTACAATTGCAATAACATCAATAACTAGGGTTTATAGGGGATATCCATGATCCTATATATATATATTTAAATAGATAGATGGGTTTGTAAACCAACAAACATGACGTGGGGGACTTGCCATCTCGTAGGATAGGTAGCCACCTGCAGAAGAAGCCACCTGCGATGGGCTACCCCCAAATCTTCATCATCCAAGTCATTGGAGGTAGTCATCCAACACATGGGGAGCAGCAGGTTAATAGGTTTTCAATAACATGTGTTCAAGCATCACAAGCATCACAACCATCACATATCATATATATATATAATTATATATATATAATTATATATATATATTGCTAGGGTTTATAGGGGATATCAGCTTGTACTTCAGTTTGGTAATTTGATATAATTTGTTAATTTGATCATCATATGGGGTTGATCCAGCTCCGTTTTTTCAGGCGATTTGCAGCATAACTTGACCATGTTTCACCCAGTTGACTGTATTGGTTTCCATGTGCTTCCATCATGAATTTAATAGGAAAATTGCCATTTATAGTGGATTTACCCATTAAAAATTGTGATTTTCCATAGCTATGCTAGCTTACCAGAGGATAGATAGCATGGCAATTAATGCTGATTAAATGGATGAAGTTTCTATCCACAATCTAGAAGTTACTGTACTTATAAACCGACTAAAGCTTTCTTGTGGGCCCACATTCTACGGAAAACCAATGCGATTCAGAGTCCACCTAGCCCCAAAAAAAACATAACCACCGGTGGTTGCGGTGAAATTCCAAACGTACGTACAGACCATAGTATACTGATGTACTATAAACAACACGTGCTTGTTGGTGATGTTGGAATCCCAGAATATGCAGTTGATGAAATCTTAACAACAACAACAACAACCACAACAACAACAACAACAACAACAGCAAGAGCAACAGCAACAGCAGCAACAGCAGCAACAGCAGCAACAGCAGCAACAGCAGCAACAGCAGCAACAGCAGCAACAGCAGCAACAGCAACAGCAGCAACAGCAGCAACAGCAACAGCAACAACAACAACAACAACCCTTTCTCGATATGTTCCTGGTATATATATATATATATGCAACCACCAATCAGATGGATATATATATATATATATATCAATGGATGCTAAGATTGTTGGTACAAATCTACTGCGACCAAGTCAGAAACAAGCGAAACAAACCCTTTTCCGTTCTGAAGCGCCCCTTCTTGAAATGCGACCAAGAAAAGATCGACAAATGCGCAGCTGAGGTGAAAAGGTTCGCACATATTTTCAAGAATGGGTCACTTTGGTATGGATGATGTGGTGTGATGGCAGGCATGTTGGTGGAAACAATCTTGAAATTCATGAGATATAAAGAAAGTGAGCCAGGTAGTTTTTTAACTATATAGTGAGATGGGATTTTTTTAACCAACTCGTTTGACTTTGGGGGGGAAGCCCACATTGTAACCCATTCCGTATGCCGATTCCTGGGATGAGCCACCAATCAAAAAGGCTTGGGGGGTCTGACATTCCTTCATTTCCCCATATGCGAACCATGGTGCTGGAATATGCACACCAACATTTACCCCATAAATCACCCAGTTTTGTAAATAAATAATGGTAAATATACCAGCACCATGGTTCGCATTGGGGTTCGAGATTTTCAAAAATTAGAGGTACCAGCAGTCTCCGGAGCTTGGAAAATGGCTCCGGGGCTCCGTGATTTCGGAGCATCAAAAACTTGCGGAAACAAAAATCATCCAAAGTCGTCTCGTTGGTGAAATCCTTTGGCGATGAAAAAACAAACGATGTTAAGTGTAACGGTTAAGTCAACATGTTTTTTGTTGATGAAACAATTCGTCTATGTTTTGTTGATGTTTTTCGTCAACATGTTTAAGCTCGTTGATTTTCTTAGTTAGTGGTGTTTTTTTTAAAGAAACACCATGTCGGTCAAGGTCAAATGACCATGTTTGTTGCTGAAAAATCACTGACGGCCCTGTGTTTTGGTGAAATGCTGAAATCCACATGGTTCAGCTCAGGGTTCGGGGCTGCGGCTCAGGAAATGCTTTTGCAAAAGCTGGAAACTTTGCCCTATCCACTGCATGAGGCGCCACCCAAAAAATGTCTGATGGAATACCATACTGGTTTGAATCAAGGACAATCATGGTTTGTGCGTTTGAGTCAATCTGGGGTGGGTACGTATATGTACGTATTAAGACTTGAATCTGCTAAGCAGCTAGAACATGTTTTTCTTATTCTTTTAAATGTAGGGTATCCAAGGTTGACCATGACTTGTGATTCATGTGTGCTTGAAAGCAGAAAGCAATTGTTGGTTGCCATGCTGGGAAGCTCTGTTTGTTCTACAGTACTTGGGTGCGAAGTTGCGATTTTAGAAATTGGTTCAACTATGATATTTACCTCCATCAGATGTGACATCATCCTGATAAGTATGATTACCCTCTGGTAATTTAACAGTTTGCTATTGAAAATTGCCATTTATAGTGGATTTACCCATTGAACATGGTGATTTTCCATAGTTATGTTAGTTTACCAGAGGGTATATAGTGTTTTTTCACTCATAACTTCAACTACAAGTATCTTTATGCTTGTGTATCCCCTCTTGTGTTTAATCCATCCCCATCTTTGGTGGTTTGATAACACGTTGTTTCTTGTTTGAAAACCATGTTGATGATTGATAGTTGATAATGAAACGACGTTTTACGTGTTTCCGGAAATAGATTCCAGGGTATCCCCGTCTTTGATGGTTTCAATCCCAAGTTTCTTTTGTGCTGAACCCCCATGGTTTGCTGAATGCCTATTTGTGTTAACAACATTTCCATGTCCAAATCCCTTTCCTTTTTTTTGAATCACTTAAACAGCATTAGCCATACATTAGCCTCTGGTTATACCATCTGGTTATTTAACATAGCTATGGAAAACCCATTATGAATGGAAGTTTTCATGGGAAAATCAGCTGTAAATGGGCCATTTTCCATAGCTATGTTAAATATCCAGAGGGTACATAGTTTTCTACCGTTGTTTTTCTCCGTTTTTCGCAGGCAGCCAAGGAAAAGGACCATCATGCCTTTCGGCCATGAAAAAAGCTTTGGGTTTCAGAACGGTTCTCCTGTGATCATTTCACCTATGGTCTAATGGAAGTTGTTGGATTTTATGGTGCCTACTATGGTAAATTATATAGCTGATGATAAAATAAAATCTATATATATATATAGTTGATTTATATATATATATATATGGCTGATGATAAATTTATTGCTGGTTGGTGGCTTGGTGGTTTGTATTTTTCCAATTCAGTTGGGAATCATCATCCCAACTGACGAACTCATATTTTTTCAGAAGGGTGGCTCAACCACCAACCAGTACAATGTGGGGCCCCCCAGATATAAGTTGGTTAACAAAAGCCCCAGTAACTAGTTCGTTATAAGCACCATAAACCATAGTTATTGGAGTTTTTTGCACCAACTTAGCTATCGTGGCCGGGGGCCTCACATTGGTTCGCGAATTTCCTTGATGCTGGGAGGTGAAATCAGCAGTTCATTGGGGAAGTTCGCAAAACGCCGCACGATGAATTTCGCAAAAACTGAAAAATGTTGTTGTTGATAAGTATTGTTGAAAGTTTGATAAGTATTCAAAGTTTGATATGTATTGTTGAAACTGATTCAAAGGTTGATATGTATTGTTGAAAGTTACGTTTCTTTTTCCCTGTCTTTGTTGGCGTCATGAATTTGGATGAACTGGAACGACGTCATTTTAAACTTGTTCGGGTGGTGAACCGGTACACGTTATCGAGATGTTATATACTATCAATGATAATTAACTGGGAAATAAGAACATACAGCATGTGGTATAGATATACTGGAAATCAAATCCAACAAAACCAGTGATTTCATCGCCGTTCTTAGGCCTGGGAGGCTCTATTTGAAACCCAGTTTTCCTTGGGAACCCTGGGTGAATGGATTACAACTTCCTATTCTACCATTAGAAAAGTGATTTAAGCTGGGTTGCGCATGGGTTGGTCTGCAAAACATAGGGAAAGCAACCAAATCCCTCCGTTCTCATTATGTCCTCTATATATTTCTCTATTGGACTTGCTACTTTGAGGCTACAGAAAAAAAAAATACTTTACTTCGTGTGATCCCCACCATGACATTTATACATTTTCTTACTGGCAAATCTTCTGGCATTCTATCTGACATATCTTCTGACATTCTATTTGACATTCTATCTGGCATATCTTCTGGCATATGATCTGGCATATCTTCTGGCATTCTATCTGGCAAATCTTCTGGCATTCTATCTGGCATATCTTCTGGCACTCTATCTGACATATCTTCTGGCATTCTATCTGGCATATCTTCTGGCATATATTCTGACATATCTTCTGGCATTCTATCTGACATATCTTCTGGCATATATTCTGACATATCTTCTGGCATATCTTCTGGCATATCTTCTGGCATATCTTCTGACATATCTATCTGGCATATCTTCTGGCATATTTTCTGGCATTCTATCTGGCAAATCTTCTGGCATTCTATCTGGCATATCTGGCATTCTATCTGGCATATCTTCTGGCATATCTCTGGCATATCTTCTGGCATATCTTCTGGCATATCTTCTCATTCTTTCTGACATTCTTTCTAACTTTCTTCTGCACATTCTTTGTCCCATATCTTCCTACATGAGGTCCGGCAGGGAACACTTGGCGTGGATACTCGCGGTTGAGGTCCGGCAGGGAACACTGGGCGTGGATGGTCGTGGTTGAGGTCCGGCAGGGAACACTGGGCGAGGATGGTCGTGGTTGAGGTCCGGCAGGGAACATTGGGCGTGGATGGTCGTGGTTGAGGTCCGGCAGGGAACACTGGGCGTGGATGGTCGTGGTTGAGGTCCGGCAGAGAACACTGTGGATCGCGGGTCGCAGTTGAGCAAGGACGACGAGGACGACGAGGAGGACGAGGCAGGAGGAGGCGGAGGAGGAGGAGGAGGAGAAGGAGGAGGAGGAGGAGAAGGAGGAGGAGGCAACTGACATAAAATCTAACAACCCTCACCTGGCAGGTGGGGAAAAAAAACATTTTTTTAGACACACGTTGAACATGGGGGTTTCATCCGGCATATCTGGATTTAATCCGGGTTGAACGGTTGAACGTTTGAAGTCTAGCCATGCTACATTACATGATAAAGGAAGATTCAAAACTGGAACCATGATATGTAACATGGTCAAGAGCTGGATTGTATACACTGATACAATCTTATACATATATTGGGGAATGGTAATCAATTCATGTTGAAAAGGATATATATATATATATATATATACACATTGCAGTATACTTGGATTACGATGACATGGGGTGGATGCCCCTTTCTCATGCTTTCACTAGGTGAACCCTGATGGGGTCATTGAATTCGTTTCTCTGCACGTATAGGCTAGCATCCAGGATAGGTGGAAAATGCATACACAAAAATATGCATACATATTATTTATATATATATATATGTATACTGGTTGGTGGTTTCAAACATTTATTTTCCACAATATATGGGATAATCCTTCCCATTGACAAACTCATATTTTTCAGAGGGGTAGGTATACCACCAACCAGATATATATATATATACATATACATAGTATGTTTTTTATTGGCTAATAGTGTTTAATACTGGCTAATAGTGATTGATAATAACCACCAAAAAAATAGTAGTTATATATATATATATATAGTGAGTTTTTATACGTCGGACCTGTGGAAGCCAATTCGGAACATCTGTAGGTCATGCTGGAGCTGCTGGAGCGTCGTAAGCGCTCCGCCGAAGGCTTCGACCTGGATGCACAAGATCCGGAGGTGCGTGTGGGAAACCAGGGAAACCATGGGAAAACCATGAGAAAACCATGGGAAAACCATGGGGAAACCAGGAAAATCATAGGAAAACCATGGGAAAACAATCGGAAAACCATGGGAAAACCAGGAAAATCAAGGAAAACCAGGAAACTCATAGGAAAACCATGGGAAAACCAGGAAAATCATAGGAAAACCATGGGAAAACCATGGGAAAACCATGGGAAAACCATGGGAAAACCAGGAAAATCAAGGAAAACCAGGAAACTCATAGGAAAACCATGGGAAAACCAGGAAAATCATAGGACAACCATGGGAAAACCAGGAAAACCATGGGAAAATCATAGGAAAATCATAGGAAAACCATGGGAAAACCATGGGAACATGATGATTTCACCAAGATTTATTGGGATGTCACGGGATTTGTTTGTGGATTTATGATGGCTAAGTTGCTTGAACGAACCAGATGGTTAACTAGGGGTTATGGCACTTTAGCTAGAGTTAGATGGGATTTTGAAGCAACAAAACTTGGGGGCCTCACATTGTAGGAAACTTGGGACTGAAGAATCAAAAATCAGGGAAGTTTGAGATTGAAGCATCAACAAATGCCGCAAAAAAAATGGAATTTAGCAATTAACAGTGTGTAAGTTGCCCAAGAACTCGGCTAATGATAGGATGTATGGTTGATATAACGAGGATGGATGTGGATGTATGGTGGATATGTTGAACTAGCTAGATGATGTTATAATTCATAATGCACTATATTTTTTTTGTAATTGTTGGATCCTTCTTGAAGTTGTTTTTTAATTTTTTGGGTTGGTGAAAAACAAGGGAATTAATAATTAACATCTAGCTATACCAAATATGTGTTTTCTGTAAACTACATGTTACTTCTTGGACGGTTGGACCCCCCATTCCCCATGCTAAGTTGCTACCGAACAGGCTAAGCGATAGATCTATGGTAGATGCCAAGTGGCTTACAGGATGGGGCCCCCCAGTTATAAGTTGGTTTATAAACCATGAAATAATCCCCATTAACTAGTTCGTTATATCTATACCATAAACCATATAGAATTCAGCCACTTATAAACCAACTGGACGCTATCGAACGGGGGCCCCATCTTGTACCAACAAACATTTATGTATCATCCCCAACCGACTGGATGAAATCGCGTTCAGTTGGGGTTCACATAACTCCAACAACTATGGTTTATGATACACAAAATAACTATAGTTCAAGGGGTTTATAAACCAACGTTCACATAACTGGGGGCCCCCACATTGTTGAAACTAATCCTGGATAGCTTTTGGCGACTGGAAAATGACCATCACTGGCAAACGAGCTTGTTTTTGGACTATCAAAGATTGACCGTGAGATATGGACCCCAATTTATATCGCATTAAAACGACATCGAGTTTTTTCTCCGGTCATTTTCTATGATCTTCCGGCTACCAAGTCGCTTGGGGGCAATCTTCTGCCCTGTGATTGGCACTTGGGGACCCCGCAGTCAATGTTCTTGCATTTTTTTTAAATACACCTTTTAACCCAAAAACATGTGACTTTACTTGAAAATGTCGTGCTTTGTTGCCTTTCTTTAGCTACTTGGAGGGTCTAGATAGATACAAGTTACAAGATAGCCACTTTTTGGAGAACAAATGTCATGTTATTTCCTTATTTACCAAATTGACATCCTTGTAGCTATCTAACAAAACCCACTCCTTTTTTGTATCCTAGGTATCCCAGATGGGCAATGTGTTAAACTGTGCGAAGTCTTTTGCGAAGTCTCAGTCTTTGGCCAGAATGTGGGGCCCCCAAAGTTATGTTGTCGGGTTGCTAATCCAATCTAACTTAACTATAGTTACAATGTGAGGCCCCCAAGATAGCTAAGTTGGTTTATAACTCCAATAACTATGGTTTTTGGTACTTATAACGAACTAGTTACTGGGGCTTATAAACCAACTTATAACTGGGGGGCATCACCTTGTATGACTACCATGAACGAACACTTAACCTGTAGAATCCATTTCCTTACGTGACGATTTCACCAGCAGCCAGTTGCCCTTCTGACCTTCGGTCAGTCCCTTGTTACGATGCGGAGCTCCAAGATAGGTAAGCTGATTTAAACTATAGGTACACAGTTGGTTTTGGCAATCTATAACGTTCTATAGCTAGAGTTAGATAGGATTGTAGACCAGAATTAATGTGCATATATATAATATAAATCCAAAACTAAAATTCCTTTTACCATCCAGTTATCAAACATGGCAATGAACAGTCCCCTATTTATAACTGATTTTCCCATTGAAACCTCCATTTCTCGATATCTTGTCCTTTGCCATGATTGATTACCGATCACCAGAGGATACATATATACATATATATATACATGTTTTTTCATCTATTCACTTAAATGCGGATTATATCCCTATAATGATTGATATATCCCTAATGTTTGTATATATATATATATATGTACATATACAACATATATATATATACAACATATATATATATATATACAACATATATATATATATACATACAACATATATATATATATATATATATATACAACATATATACCACATATTTCCCACATATATGTATGATTTGTAACTATTTGTTTATGTACAAACAGTTTTGCTTAGCTATATTCCACTATGAACCTTGCACAATTAACCAATTAATTCAATGCCCAAAGAAGGCCTTTGTGCCGTCTGTGCCGTCCAGGGCATTTCGGCGCTGGGCTATGCAGTCTGGGCAGGGCATTTGGCAACGACCAAAGTATTGATTGAGTACGGCCTCTCGGACTGATTGAGTACGGCCATTTTTACCACCCATTTGGGAATGGTTTGTACCACCTATAAAAATGGTGATTTTTTGTTTTACCCACATGAATGGGATTTAGTAGGATTAAAGCATCAAACGTGGTGATGCAATGAGATTTTATGGGTATACAGAGGGGATATAGCCTACTTGGGGATGCAGTTGAGGTTACTTTTATGGCTGCAATTATGGTAAGTTCAAACCCCCATGTTTGTTGGGGCCCCTGGGGCCCTTCTCACTTTGGTGAGTGGTGTATCCGCTTCAAACTGGAACTGCACTGAGCCATGTTTTCCATGTGCTTAGAGCCGATGCTGGAAATATCTACAATCTGGGTCCAAAAAGAAAAGTCCTGTTGATTGCTAATGTCCGTAGCCAGGAAGTTTGGTGAATATCTATATACTGTTGCATGGGATTATAAGCCAACTTCACACTGGTTACACACTTTGTAGGCAAGGCAACCAAAGAATTGCCAGGATAATAAACGCTTCTCGGAGTTCCACGAAAGAGTGAAATGGACGTACCTTGCATTTTGCATTCCGGACTTCAACTTGGAATTAGTGGCCATACTAGTGTGTGTTGGTTTAGAAACCCCATGAAATATACACTTATAAAATGATATAAAGGTATCATAAGCCATAGTTATTGGAGCTATGTTCACCAACTTAGCTATCATAAATCAGCTATAAATCCCATTAATGCCATTAAATCCCATTAAATCCCAATAAATCAGTTATGTAACGTAAACTGTGGCCCCACATTGAGCCACCTTTTTCTGCAGACGTCCGGACGTTGTGATGCCAATTTGTTACTCTGGAATCAGACGACCAAATCAGCATTCGAATCTCAATTTTTGGCATTCGAAAACCGGGAGAAACCTTGAAAGTCAAAGAGTTTGTCGAAAGGGTACAATGTGAGGCCCCCCAGTGATGTTAGTTGGTTTATAAGCCCCAGTAATTATAGTTATAAGTACCATAAACCAGAGTTATTGGAGTTATAAACCAACTTAGCTATCTTGGGGGCCTCACATTGTTTGTATATATACATATATATGGGTAAATTATAACGCACTCATTGTTCTCCCTCACTGGAAATGATGGTTAGTAATGGACATGATCCCCAAATGGCCGCAAGATTCAGGTTAGTGAAATATTGTAATTTACCCAGATGTATATTTATATATAATATGTATACTGGTTGGTGGTTTCAAACATTGTTTATTTTCCATAATATATGGGATAATCCTTCCCAGTGGCTAATATTGTTCAAGATGGTTGAAATCACCAACCAGTATATATCTATACATCTATACATATATATATATATATTATTATAGTTCAATGTCAAATTAAGCCCATGATTAATTCAGTCATGGAGGTTTCCATAGTGGTGGTAGCCCTATAGCTGGATGGTCGATGGAAAATCCATCGAACAAAATGGAGGATAACTAGGGGTACACCCCGATATAGTTACTGGTTGGTGGTTTGGAACATGTTTGTTCCATATATTTAGAATGTCATCATCCCAACTGACGAACTCATATTTTTCAGAGGGGTAGGTATACCACCAACCAGAGATGTTAAAAGTTTTAAGTATCATTTTTCCCTGGCCCATGAGGTGCCGATCCTTATGCAGTGGCTGCTTGGCCAAGCATCGGTTTTTTTCAGTCAGTAGGGTAAGTAGCAGCAATGTTCAGCTCCAACTGGGTTTTGAACTTGTAGTTTCTATAACTATAACATACTATAACCCAGTTCGAAGGGGTTCCAACTACTAGTTCCAACCCTATCACTATAGTTTCACCCGGGTTATAACTAGGGTTAGAACTTATGATTTATGGGATGAGCCTCTGAGTAAGGTTAGCTATGTCAACTAGGATGTGTCGAGCAGTTTTTGAACAAGCAAAGGGTTGATAGCTATACAATGTGGTGCCCCGTAGTTATATAGCTAAGTTGGTTTATACTTAGCAAAGTAGCAAGCATCACGGGGGGGGCCCTCTAGGATCGAAGGTCTGCGCCAAGGTACTTTCTCGTTTGTGGTCTTGCTCAGGTCAAGTGTTTGTCTCAAGGATCCCCATTGAAACACGACGGACGACGAAAGACGACGAAGAGAAAAAAACGAGCAAAAGGGTTTCAAGGGTTCCTCTACGGGACCTCCGGGGGAAGAAATTCCAAGGGTTCCTCTCCGGGACCTCCGGGGAGAAAAAATAAAAAAATAAAAATAAAAAAAAATAAGACGGGCACATACCATTGAGAAAAACACATAGCATGTTTTTTGCATATTTGCAAAGTTCTGTCGCAAGTGTTCTTCCCCGGGGTATGGGTTTGTCTCCGGGAATTTATTTTATTTTTTATTTTTTTGGCAGCCTTGAGCGCGAACCTTCACTGTGGGAAAACACTTGGCCGTGAGAAATCCTTCGAACATGGGAAAGTTTTCCAGGAATACGGTTGGGAAACCAGGACCTTTGAGGAGGGGAAAAAGAAAGCACCTTTGATACAGGGAGGAAGGTTGAGACAGGCACATACCATTGAGAAGGTAAAAACCCTTCATCCAGACTTTTGATAGGAGGTCCGCAATGATTATGTAGATGTTTCATGCGTGTTTTTTGAAAATGTAAACTCCAACCAAAATGGTGATCAGTTCCTTCTCTATCTTTTTTTGGGGACTCCTATATAGCATCCTGTTGTTTTTTTTGGGGGGGTTACTAAGTACTATACCATTTTGATCCATCCGTTGTTTGGCGATTCTTGGTTGGCCGTGGCCTAGGATAGTTGTGGCAACACGTGTGTTCACTACGCTGCTGGCTATGGGCATCCTGAATTGCAACCTGGCTGCTATTAATTATTGAGGCAAAGGCACAGCAATAATATACCAAGTTGATGGATACCTGAAGAGTAGCACTTAGAATATCTTAGAATGAATGGTTAATAATCGGTTAATAGTTAATCTGGTTGGTGGTTTGGATTTTTTTTATTTTTCCATATATTGGGAATAATCATCATCCCAACTGATTTTCATATTTTTCAGAGGGGTAGGGCTCAACCACCAACCATATATATCTTGATTATCTTGATCCATGCAACCGGGAATACCCTCTGGTAAACTAACATAACTATGGAACATCACCATTTTTAAAAACGGTAAATCAACGATTTCTAAATGGACCATGTTCAATAGCAAACTGTTAGTCATTACCAGAGGATAAATCCCAATCAAATCCCATTAAATCACCATCATATATCCATTAAAATTGCCATTAAAATAGCTTTTCGTAGGTTTTACCAGAGGGTAATTCCAGATGTTAAAATATCTTTCGGAAGTCGATGACGGAACTACAGATTTACATCCCAAAATTCAAACGGGGGCCAGATGGGACCAGTTTTTTTTCATACCCAAGGCATGTTTTTGGGGACTACACCGATCACTGGCCATCTCAGGAACCTAAATTGGAGGTACCTACCATATATAAGGCCTATTTTTGAAGCCTAAATTTCAGGGAATATCCCCACAATTCATATGGCCAAAAATATGGTACGTAAACACGTACCTCCATTTTAGGATCCTGAAATTCCCATTGAACCGAGTAGCAACTAGTTTTTATTGCTGCTTGGGATGGTGTATGGCCGGTTTAGGACATTGATGGATTGATTTGATCTTAAAGTGGCTACAGGTCATACAAGTCGTGAGGCCCCCGGCCACGATAGCGTTCAGTTGGTGCAAATAACTCCAATAACTATGGTTTATGATACTTATAATGAACTAGTTACTGGGGCTTTTGTTAACCAACTAACATCACTGGGGGGCCTCACATTGTATCAGGTCGCTTTTGTTAGTTTCACAATTTGGAACTGCGCAGTAGTTCAGAATCGGTTAGAACCCCACTAATAAATTGCTGGTGACGACCCCCACTAAACAAGGGTGATCTCACCCATCCCAACCAGAAACACTCCCTGGTTTCGGGGGGTGAAGCTAGTATTACAACGTGGGGCAAGAATGGTTGGCGAAGCTGGTGAAAAAAGCTAGGTTAACCAGGGTTTATGGCTGGCTGTTATAACTTAAACTTGTTGAAGATGGATCATAAACCAACAACCCTTAGTGGCGTCGGTTTTTTTGGGCTTTTTACAAACTATATGTCAATTACAGTAGTTGGAGGATACCTTAGTCATCAGCAAATTCCAAATCACATTTACACTGACAGGTGGTATCTGAACGGAGTCACCCTCTGGGATCCAATCATTGAACTTACCCTCTGGTAAACCTGCAATGTGAGGCCCCCGTTCGATAGCTAAGTTGGTTTATAACTCCAATAACTATGGTTTATGGTACTTACAACTATAGTTACTGGGGCTTACAAACCAACTTATAACTGGGGGCACCACTTTGTACAAAAAGCTATTGAACATGGCCATTTGGAAATCTTTGAATTACCCATTAAGAATGGTGCTTTTCCATACTTATATTAGTTTATGTAAACGTTGACCAGACGGTAAAACGGGTGAGATTCCATTGCCCATATGTTCCATGTATCTGGGTAAATTATGTTGCGACCTCACTGTTCTCCCGAACCCTGGAATCATGAATCATCCCAAAATGGCGCTATTTCAGGCTAGCAAATTATTTTTATTTACCCAGATGTATGTTATATTTACCTGCAAAACTGGGTTATTTTGTTCGGGCACATGATGTAGGTAAATGTTCCAGCACCATGGTTCGCATATGGGTTGTCAAATTGTTTTTAAGGTGGTGCCCCATAGTTAGCTAAGTTGGTTTATAACTCCAATAACTATGTTGTTTGTTGGTGATATATATCTATACTTATAGTTATGGCCCCAAATGCCAGTTATAAGTACTAACAAGTCACCCCATTTATAGTTCATGTTTCTCATCCCATAGAAATAACCAGTTATTTCACTAATAGCGATGGCCAGTTTACTGTATGGTTTATAAACCAACGTTCCATCACTGGGCACCACCTTGTCCCTCAAGAGTAATGGAGAAATGGAGAAAATGGCCACAGCACGGCTACAGGTTGGAATATTTATTGGAATTCGGCTTCAGCATGCATCGGGGTAACGCGGCAGGCCGTTTTTTCGTGGCAGATTTTCGACTTGTCGATTGTTTGTTGGTGCTTAGATGGTGAATACCAGCTTAATGGTGATCACTATCATCAATGGGATTTTCAGGCGGGATATACTTATTTATATCTATCTATCTATCTATCTATATATATATATATAATTACATGCATATATATATATATAGGCCTTACATTGTCTGGTAGGGTACCTCAATTTTGGTACCTGAAATGGCAATAGTGGGAGAGCTGCTGTGAGATGTGAAACCTGGTCTGAAATCTTGCCTTTGACAAAATCAGGGGCCCCTAAGTTAGTTGTTGTGTTTTTAAGTTTCGAACTGAATTGTCGAAGTACGAAATAGTAGATGTTAGGTGTTGAAGTTAAAAAGTTGTCGAACTACGGATTGATGATGATTTATGGATATTTACGGATCTTTATGGAATACGTTTGATGGATATCTCGGTTGCTTTCGCACCACGCCTGGTTCAACGGCCGAGTTGTGCCGATCGGTAGGCCTTACTCCAATGGAAGTGGCGGTACAAAGTAAGCAGGAGCTGGATGGCACCTGGTGGTGGGGCCAAACCGTTGTGGGAAAAACAATGCCATAAACCAGCCCTGACTGGGAATGGTAAACATATCACCTATCTCTTATAAAATTGGGGATGGTTTATTAAACCCTCTGGTAAAGTAACACAACTATGGAAAATCACCATTTTGAATGGTCATATCAACTATAAATAACAAATTTCAATAGCTATGTTTGTTTACCAGGGGTTATTGTTTTACCACCATTACGTTCTGTTCTTTGGTTCATAAGACCATCCAACTAGTTCGTCAATGTAGTCACAAACAAATATTAGGGCCCCACATTGTACGATGTGGGGCCCCATAGGTCTATCTAAGTTGACAAAAGGTGATTTTATCAACCAAAGCGGTGATTTAATGAGATTATAGCTGGTTTGTGATAGCTAAGTTGGTTGAAGCAACTAGGTCACCCATTGGGTTTATGGTAGTTTTAACTATAGTTAAATGGAGGTGATAAACCAGCTTCTGGTTAAACCATAAATTAATTGACCCGAATTGGATTTAATTCACTAAATTGTTTTTAACTGCACTGCAATTGGATTTCTTAAGTCATGGGGAATTTTCAGGATCCTCATCACCATAGGTTTCAATACCTCGAGCAAATTATAGAACAGCGGCTTCCAAACTGCATTCCCTAACGAAAGGCTACCATATCCATGAATAAACATCAATGGCACCTACAATGTGGGGCCCCTAGTTATAAGTTGGTTTAGAAACCGTTTAACTATAGTGATTAGTATCATATAGTATCATAAACCATAGTTGTTGGAGTTATAAACCAACTTAGCTATCTTGGGGGCCTCACTTTGTACAGTTTGTCATTCTTTCGATGGGTTCATAGTTGTGAAATGTTGCTAAGTGGCTGAACTCGTGCAATGCCCAGTGCACCGCTGTTTATTTCCTCAACGTTTGGCGGTTTGGGGACAGCCAAGTGGTCAGAGATTTAACCAACGCCCTAAAAGGGTGGTTTCCTGACCACCCAGAGGTAATGATGGCAGATCTTCACACAAAAATAAGTTATCATCTAGGGTAATGTCAACCCCGGATTTTGCTAAACCATGGTTTATTAATTAGGGGGTACTCCTCCAATAGTCATTTCGAATACTTCAATGGTACCCGCCCAATTAAACAGGCGTTGGGGGTTCTTAATCCAGGGTTGACATGATCACTTTTTCGGGAGCCGATGGAATCCCCATGAAATTTGGAAGCCAGGAAGCCAGGCAGCAATTTTGGGGTCTGTCTGAAAGTGGGATATACCGTATACCCTCCAAAGTAGCAAGTTCAGCAGTGTTCAAAACCACTGTTGGTTGATGATTATTTTGATTTTGGTTTTTAAGCCCCAGTAACTAGTTCGGTTTAAGTATCATAAACCATAGTTATTGGAGTTATGTTCACCAACTTAGCTATCGACCGGGGGCCTCACATAGTACCCCATACAATGGGGAAGGTCATCATCCACTATGGGAATTCCGAGGACAGAGCATTTTGAACACCGGGAGTATCACGCTTCAGCAGTGGATGAAATGGGGCACCCTATTTTCAGAGAAACCCTGTATCACTGGTTATACCAATGGGTATTTCAGGATCCTAAAATGGAGGTACTGTACCATATAAGGCCATATTTTCTGGGGATATTCCCTTACATAGGCCTTATATAGGCCTTATATGTGGTAGGTACCTCCAATTTAGGTTCCTGAAATGACCATTGATTATATGACACAGTGTTTGGTGCACTGCTTAGGAAGTGGGTTGGGATGGTTACAAGGTGGGGCCCCCTACTTTGCCAAGTTGGTTTCTAAGTAGGCCAGCTGTTGGATTAATCTTTGTCAAATTAGATACGTTTATAAACCAATGTAAACATGTCCATTGAGATACGGAAATCTCCAATTTACCCTCTAGTAAACTAACATAACTTAATAACTATAGAAAATCACCATTTATGGCCATGTCCAATAGCAAACCGTTAAATGACCAGAGGGCACGGGAAATCTCCAATTTATATATGTTCAACCAAGAAACATGTCACTCAGTACCACCAATAGTAGCTCTACAGCACAGCGTCATTGTAACGACCCTATTCGAATCGCCACGAAGCCAGTGATGATATCCGGTGGCCCACGAGTTGTTTCTAGGTTCATGTGTTTCTAGGTTCATCTCATCCTCCTTGGTCTTTTTTTTGGGTGAGACCCTAGTAACTAGTTGATAGTCAAGTTGACATATAAGTTGTGAATAACTAGGGTTTATGGGGAATATAGCTACACATACCCTCTGGTAATGACTAACAGTTTGCTATTGAAAATGGCTATAGAAATAGTGGATTTTCCCATTAAAAATGGTGATTTTCCATAGTTTTTATGGGGAATATAGCTACACTTAATGGTATTTATATCAACGAACTTATAGCTCGCAGGCCTCACCTAAAGTATCTCGAAAAAATGTCTATCCTGTTTATGGAAAAAGTCCCGGGGTGTCTCACGTGATGATACAATGTGGGGCCGCCCTTGATTTATATATATATATGTATATAATAATAATGATATATATGATATATATGTAATAATAGTAATAATAATGATTTATATATATATTTGGGTGTGTCTGAAAATAGAGAAAACCCCTAATTGTACCCAATGGTTAATGATCAGATCATTATCCCTATTTTTTATGGCTATTTCATTGGGAATATACCCAACATTTTCAGGCAAACCCATTTGTTGGTGTTTCACCCAGTCTAACTCGTTCGTTATGATAATTACTATAAACCCATAAACCCAAGTATATTCTAGTATATTGGAGTTATGTTCACCAACTTAGCTATCTCGGGGCCCCCACAATGATAGGTGATATCAGTTTCAATTGTTCAAGCATCCTGAGGATCTGTGATGCTTGACTCAAGCTCTTTCTGGATCTGTTCAGAGATTTTCCCTTTGGTTACCCTCTGGTAATTTAACGTAGCTATTGAAAATGACCATTTATAGTGGATTTTCCCATTAAAAATGGTGATTTTCCATTGCTATGTTAGTTTACCAAAGGGTAAACTTCATTGGATCTCCTGGTCACATTTGTTTCTCTTGGATTCCAAGTTGTGCATCCCATAGATACAAGTCGTGAGGCCCCCGGTCGATAGCGTTCAGTTGGTGCGTTTATAACTCCAATGTCACGAACTGGTTTATGGTTACTGGGGCTTTTGTTAACCAACGTTCACATCACTGGGGGGCCTCACATTGTATATATATATATATATAATACCTTTCCAAATATGGACAAGGTCAATCTTGGATGGGTAGTTTAACTAATCCTTTAGTCTTTTGATGTCTTTTGGTAGCATCTACGTTCACCAGCTAAGTTTTTTTTGCAGGGTATGTAAGATATTCTACCCTCTGGTAAACGTTTACATTTTGCTATGGACAATCACCATGCTATTCATGGGAAAATCCACTATTTCTATGGCCATGTTCAATAGCTATGTTGACATAACCAGAGGGTAAGATTGGCCATGAAAATGGGTGATTTCATCACGATGAATGCCACCCACGTGATCCAGATCAGGCTCGGCTTTTTGAGCCGACAGCTTTTGAGAATGTAGTATCCCAAATCGCTTTTTTTTGCCCAACTAGCACTTAATTATTTTTATGTGTTTATAATATATAATGATATGTAACCAACTATAGTTTTAGGACTTATAATTCCATAGAATTAACCATTCAGGACCACATAGCTGTGGTTCATCACAATTCTTCCCATTTCTGGGCCGTTCCGACTAAGCCGCAACGACTCAGGAGTCGACGATTCACGTCTTGGAGACCTTTGGAGTTTGATCCGAAAAAAACATCAAATCAGGTACCTGCAAGTTTCTGTTTGGATAGTACACACATATATATATAAATATAACTTCTCAAGATGGAAGTGTTTTTCAATACATGATAATACTAATAGTAATAATAATATTATTTAACAATAATGATAATAATAATAATAAATATATATATACACATGATTATTATTATTATATATATATATGTCCAGTCATTTGGTAATATGTTCAACCATAGGTTTTGGGGGGGGGACTGACAAGCAATGGTAGAATAAGCCATGAAGATCCGAACGGACAGCGACTCATCCGCACTGGACCTCGCCGCAATTCTTCGCCCAAGATTTCAGGGTGAGTGACACATGATCATTGACCCATGTATATATATATATATATATGTAGTATACGTGTATGTATTTGTAAATGTACATGGTATACATTGTATGTAGTTTCGGCGGAATCATAGGGACCTCACGCCGGATGTATTGTTTCACAGGAATCATGGAAAATGGCTTCGGGGTAAGTCTTAAAACATGGCTGAACTGTTCAGGTTGGCGAATTACTGAAACAATGAACCAACATGTTTATAAATTATAAAATAAATAACGAGAATTAGCTGCTTCAAAATAAGTTTCCCCAAACGCTTTGGCCCCAAGAACACATGAAGTGGAAATTGCTCAACACCCTCAATCTGCTCTGGAAGTTATTTTTTGCCACATCCGGATTTTGTTGGACCCAAGCCCGTTCATTTTCCCTGATTATTTGGTGGCCAGGGGGAAGTGTTCATAGTTGTGGGGGTTTTTATCTCAACTTGAGGTGCCCATTTATAACCCCAACTGCACCCCAAAGTTTTTTGAAAGGGTAGCCCTGTGGATCTACGAACTGAGTTTCCGAAGCACAACTCAAAACCAAACATCTGTGTGGAATTCCATTTTAACCACGAATCGCAGTATGTTATTTTTTCGGCGACTTTGGCGCACATGGTTTTTGGCGCACAGTCAGCCCAGTCCGATCCTACAACGCAACGTAGGTCGGAGAACGGTTGAAGCCTCTTGTGCAAGCAGCACGTTGCGCATTTTGAATTTTCGGTTTGATCCCTGCCATATGGGATTCCCTGCAGCCACTTGGCGAGATGGGACTCTGAAGCTGGTCTCGAGGCGAAGCGATCGAATGGGCTGAACAATGTGGAGATAGCTTACAACGTGGAGCCCCTGCTTAGCTAAGTTGTCCGTTACTGAATTGATTGATGGCTCATATATCGAACTAGTTAGATGGGTGAACATAAGCCAACAATCATATTCATTGGGAGATGGGAAATCCCAATGTATCACATAGATGATATGTCATTCTCATTTGCGATGGTTAAACCAACCAAGCATTTCACCTGGGGGCACCGCCTTTGTAACATTGAAATACATTTGGGCCAACGGCTAACTATAGCGACCTTACTCAGAATCATGGTTCGTAGGTGGGATCAGCTCAAATTGGGCTCACTTCTGATTTGGGAATACTGACATATTTTATCATATTTTAGTAATTTGCCAAAAATGATGTGCTAAATGCTATAAAACTTGACCAGCAGTAAGACAGGACGGCCCCCGCGCCATGAACTTGTGATGGAATGAGTTCATATATCAGACATACCCCAGAAACATGGGTTGAATATGGATTATACATGGTGAATATTCCTCAAAAGTGGTTAATTTATACAATGTGAGGCCCCCAAGATAGCTAAGTTGGTTTATAACTCCAATAATTACCACATTGTAGGGTTTTATTTGTATGTGAACATAACCTATTCACTTGGGGATGCATGTGGGACTATTCATGGGAAAAACACATCAGATTACAAGGCTCATAAGTTGGGATATGGATGGATATGGGGCCCTGTACTTGTGCTGCTTGGTGGTGATTGGAACCATGGAATCTTATGACTTTCCATATATTGGGAATAATAATTCCAACTGATTTTCATATTTTCAGAGGGGTGGCTCAACCACCAACCAGTGTGGCTTTCTTACCACTTGTAGCTCACTGAAACTGCATCCCCAAGGATTTGAGAAATCTTCGAACACAAATCATTCCAGTTATAGGCATGAACGACCACCAGTAACTGCCAGTACCTTGTAGTTGACCTTCTAAGACAGTCCACGGGCATGAGTTCAGGAGATGTTTTTCAAGGACTTGTGAGGGCGGATTTTCTGGGAGCCTTCTAGCAATTTGGGGTTGTTTTTGTCCATCCGTGCTGAGTGTATGTACTCCTTGGCGGTATCAATTTGTCATGATTGGCAGTACATCCAAAAATTTGGCAGTCGAATCCACATGCTGATTCTTCGAGTTGTCCTTATTTTGCAACCCATAGGATCCATGGTGCTGGTATATATGCTAACATTTGGGGTATATTGATGGGATCCATTAAAAATATATAGCATACATGGATCCTATGGGAAATACTATTCCCCAAAAGCAGACCATGGGAATTCGCAACACAGCAGGTGCGGCAAGTCCGTCCAGCTTCATGGTCTCAGTAGGGATCTCTATGAGTCATTCCGGATGGGTTTTGGTGAAGATTGGTGGTACAAGCAGGACCCTCAGTTGAAGTTAAGGCTAGTTGCTCTAAAGCTTCCATGGGAAAGAAAAACTACAGTCCTATATATTTGCTGCCACCATAAATGCATCAGTTGAACCAACAAGCTTTGCGCTGCAGTTTGGCCCCCGAGATGTCGTATGGGCTGACAGACGCCTTAAGCAGTTTCCCTCACGGAGAAAACGGAGTTCCCGAAATTTGGTGAGTCAAAACATTGATGTGGTACAATGTGTTGCCCCTTGGTTATAAGTTGGTTTATCACCCCATCTAACTATGATTAGTTATAACACCATAAACCCTAGCTATTGTAGTTATAAACCAACTTAGCTAACTATGGGGCCCAATATTGTAAACCCAATGACCCAATAATATCCAATAATAAAATATAATAAATGGACTAATCATGGAATAATTATAGAATGACTATGGGAGATCTTTACTGTGATAATTGATAATTTGTGAGATTGTTATAGTAAACTATCCCCAAAAGCACATTTTCTTTATGAGTTGAATAAACCATCCCGAAATGGTAGTTTTTTTTTGTGGTTGTCCACACTATGTATTATATTCTTTTTTTATATTAGAGGTGTTTCTGAGTTGAGATTCAAACAAGTCATTCCTCAAAGCTGATTTGAAGCCACCTTGGTTTACTTAAAGTTTGCCATGCATAGCAATTGAATCATAAAGCATTGTTAGTGGTTTGCAGCGCATGCTATAAGGTTTTCTACCAACAAAAGGGGATCAGAAACCCAGAATGCTTTGTTAAGTCTTGATACGCTTCGATTGTTTACAGCTTTCTGGATGAATTATAACGACCCCACAGCGACTTCACTAGAATGATTGGATTTGTACATGTGTTTCCTTTGAAGGATAAGTATTACTATGAGTCTTTCACAGCTTGAGGGGGATAACATTGTGCCCGGTGTTGGCAACCTTGAAGATAACTATCAGAACTCATGTGGTACCCTCTGGTAATGACTAACACTTTGCGAACTGGAAAATGGTACATTTGGTTCGTCGATTTACCTATTAAAGATGGTGATGTTCCAGTTCGCAATGTTAGTTTACCACGGGTAAACCCAATAATAAATCATCCCCAAAATCACCATAAAAGGGTAGTATGGGTGGTATATATTATATAAACCATCTTCCAAATGGTAGATTTATTCGTGGCTTGCCCACAGTATATCTGGTTGGTGGTTTGAAACATTTTTCCATTCAGTTGGGAATGTCATCATCCCAACTGACGAAGTCCATCATTTTTCAGAGGGGTAGGTTGAAACCACCAACCAGATATGTTATCCCTCAAAAATACAATGTGAGGCCCCCAAGATAGCTAAGTTGGTTTATAACTCCAATAACTATGGTTTAACTTATAACTATAGTTACTGTGGCCTATAAACCAACTTATAACTGGGGGGCCCCACATTGTATGTTATCCCTCAAAAATAGGTTTCTTCCCATGGGGCTGTTCCTTTCTGACATCATCGAACTCTCCAGCCTCCTCCGCGAAGCAAACCGAAACCCACTTGGAATGGTCGCAGCACTTCTCGCGGATCCCTGGCTCTTCGGAGATGGTTTTCCGCGCCAAAGCGGCGCATTCTTCAGGCGTTGGTGGCTCAAAAACTCGCTGGAGGGTGTGATGAAGATTCGATCATGTGGTTCAAACAATGTCATAAACCAGCCATGACTGGGAATGGTAAAGAAATCCCACCTATCAAAATGGTGATGACTGGAAGATGGTGCACAAGGCATTGTTTTCACCCCACTAATCAGGTACTAATCACTATTAACCACTATTAATCACTATTATAATCACCATTATACCACTATTAATCACTATTAACCACTATTAATAAGGTATTAATCACTATTATAATCACCATTACTTCAAGATTTGGGGGCGGGTCAATGGACTCCAATTCCTGGGTAGGGCCTGTGAGGGTCTCCAGATTTTCATCGCCGCAACCGCAGTCGCAGGCAGACCTCGAAGATCTTCACATCCAAAATGGAGCTCCGCAGTGGGTCACACCTGGAGAAAACATGCCAAAATGGCAGATAGAATGGCAAGAATGTCAGAATAGATGCCAGATAGAATGGCAAAATATATGCCAGAAAGTATGTCAGAACAGATGTCCGATAGAATGCCAGAAAGACTGTCAGAATAGATGCCAGAGAAAATGTGAAGAATATATGACAGCTAAAATGCCAGAAGGTATATATGTCAGAATAGATGCCAGATAGAATGGCAAAATATATGCCAGAAAGTATGTCAGAACAGATGTCCGATAGAATGCCAGAAAGACTGTCAGAATAGATGCCAGAGAAAATGTGAAGAATATATGACAGCTAAAATGCCAGAAGGTATATATGTCAGAATAGATGCCAGATAGAATGCCACAAAGATTGTCAAAGTATATGCCAGAAAGAATCTCAGTATGTATATATATATATGTATACATATAGTTATAAATATACCAGATATATACAATGCGGTGTGTCAGAAACTATGTCAGAATAGTGTGTCAGGGCAGGGATCACTCAAAGAAATTAAGTTTCCCAAGGGAAATACATGGAAAACCACCATGTGGCGAATCCACAAGGAAGATGCTTTACTTGTTATTGTCCCGCATTGAGCAAACCCAGGAAATGCTGATGTCAGATGGTGTTTCTTTCTATTGAAATAGATGTTTGGAAAGAGAAAGCAGCGTTGTGAGCTGTGAGCCCGTGTGTTTTTGGGTGTTTTTGGACGACATATATCCCCTCTCTTCAAAAGATAATGACTGGTTTTCATCAGAAAGTAGTGGGGGGCTGCCACCATGAGAAGTACCGGAAGTTCGGTCGTATCAATGTTCGATGTTCGATATTCTGCAACAGAAATTAAAAGAGTGTCTAGTTCAAAAACAATTCGAAGTACCTGTGCTGGAAAAGACACGTATTTGTTTGTTTGTTTGTTTGTTTGTTTTTTTGTGTGTGTTTTTTCTGGTTAAAATGGAAGATCATATGGGTATGGCCCAAAGTGAAGACCATCCAATAATTGAGGTACCCAAGTTTGACCCACAGCCATTGCATCAAGAGCTGCTGACGGAGTCGGGACATGCAGAGGTGGTGAATTGCGAAGGGAACTATAGGGAAACCTCGGTGAGTATAACTTGAGTGCCCAATTTCACAGCCAGTCATGTGTTTTTGCTTTTTTGGGTGAAAAAAAATGAAGAGCAGAAGCAAATCAGGTTTTTTGGAGGCCTATATTCAGTACATGGGCGTATAGTTCAACCAACTTAGCTCTCATAAACAAGAGGACAAAAGCCGTGTTGAAATGTCCGGTCTTGGACGCCGAACAAACCCGACTCACCACCGCTGCACCCGGATATAGAGCCGCAGGGCCGGACGGAGGCATCGGCCGCGCAGCTGTGGCGACGGACCCAAGCGAAGCGAAGCACATGGGGTTTACATCCATGTTTACCAGGGGATTAAGTGGGAAACATGTGGAACATGGTGAAACTCAACAGTTCTCTTCGGAACAAAAATGATGTTTCTAGATTCTATATTATATATATATGGTCACCGACAGAATTATGGAACAAAAAAACGTTCAACTTAGACAGGCGGCGCCTGCGTCCGATTTTTCCATAATTGATTTTCCCCATAAGGGTTCAAAATATCCCGGAAGTGGTCCGAACCTTTTTTTTCCATAATTCTTGGAGGTGGCCATTATTTCCATAATTGATTTTTCCTGTGAAATCAGGGGGCTAGGGCAGATTGACCGGTTTTTCCATATTTTTTTTTCCATAATTAATGTTTGGGGCTCCACCTGTTGGACATGTCATGGATCCACAATTCAAACCCGTTTTTTTTTGGGGTTATGGAAATATGTATGCAAATGCAAGTATGTAGTATCAACCCAATTGGTGGCTTGGCAAAAGGAAACATCCAGATATTATGTATATCAATGGCAGGCTTTAGGGGCATATACCAGATTTTAAGACATATATTTTCTATAATTCAATATTCCCCCTTAAAATGTATTCAAATTGCGAACATCACATGATATTATGTATATCAATGGAAGACTCAGGGGCATATACCAGATCTTTAGACACATATTTTCTATAATTCAATATTCCCCCTTAAAATGCATTCAAATTGCGAATCGATGGACATACAGTCACCGACAGAATTATGGAAAAAAAAGGGTTCGTAACTTTTCTATCATAGACAGGCGGCGCCTGTAAATTGAACCGGTTTTTTTTTCCATAATTCTGTCGGTGACTGTATATATATATATATATATGCACATAGAACAGTTTCATGAAATGGCAAACCCCTATTCCAGATATGTGGTTTGATTCCTATTATTTTTATTATTATTGTTATTTATCGTTTCTCCAAACTGTCACAATGAGACTTGATTCTCAAGAGTTGGAATCAGGCAGTGGGCCAACCACCAACCAGACCCGTTTTTTTCTACAGCAAGTGGCATTACTTGCAATGTGAGGCCCCCGTTCGATAGCTACTGTCAGTTGGTGCAAATAACTCCAATAACTTTGGTTTATGATACTTATAACGAACTAGTTACTGGGGCTTTTGTTAACCAACTTATAACTGGGGGGCCTCACATTGTACGGATTGTCAAATGCACTGGGCGTTGTCACACCACAATCACACTCCGTTGAACACAACCGCTTTAATGCGCGATCACCGCGCAAGTTGGCGGCGGCGAAAAAACCGTTGGCTACCGTTGGATGTGCAGCCCAGGTGCTACATGATTATCTCTTTAAGAACCCATCAACAAAAAACAAAAACTTCAAGTGTATATATATATGTATACATATGTACAGTTCAAGCTCTTAACAGCAATCACTGGCTCAGAAAAGCTCATTTAAGTTATATTTGTTACATGTAACCAACTCCTTGCAGGAGTTATTTCATCCCATTTTTTTGGTTTTTCCGGACCATGACGGCAGATGATTCATTTCGCACATCCGTATTTTTGATGGGATGCACATCCGTACCAGTATCGACGTGCCATATGAACCTTGGGGATCCCCATACAAAAAACGATGGAAAATCACCATGCTATTAATGGTTATATTATATAAATCAACTAGAAGCAGGTCATTTTCAATAGCAAACTGTGAATGTCATTACCAGAGGTTACTCCTGAATCCAGTGTTGCATCATCAATTTCCTTATTCAATGAGCCGGAAAAACATACTCCACAATGCGGGCCCCGCAGTGATGTGAACGTTGGTTTAGATTCGCCCCGGGAATACTAGTTCGTCATTTGTGTACCATAAACCATAGTGAAATTGGAGTTATTTGCACCAACTGAACGCTATCGCGGCCGGGGGGGCTCACATTGCATGGATACACATTGCGCCCATGTTTCATCAACTCTCCATGTCATGGTGGTTCGGCAGTTCACCCATGGAAACAAGCAAGACTACAAAGATAGGGGTTAACGTTGCGGGGACTAGGCACATTTGCAGGTATGATAGAAGAAATAGAAAATTAAATAGATAGTTCAATAGATAGGTAGATAGAAAGAAAGAACTGTAGATTCTGTAGATACAGTAGATACAAAAATAGATGCGATTAGATACCACTAAATTGACTAATTATTGGATAAGAGTAGATTCGATCAGGTTAGATAGAAATAAATAGATGGATGGATCATGTTGGATCGCTAGATAGATTGATGGATAGATGACCTGTTGAATGGATAGATGGACATTCTATACACGCTGAAAGGGTACCACACGTAGTCATTCGTTGATGCTGGTGCTTCCCCTTAAGGATCGACTGCCACGTATCGGTGAGGAGCGACGGTTAGCGACGGTTGGTTGGTCCCCATAAGTTATGTGTGTTGGTTTATAATCGCAGCTAAGTTTAGAATGTTTCCTTATGGATCCATGTACCTTCTTAGGAAGCACTTGAGGTATGATGACTAGGGGGTTAAGTACCTTCTCAGACAGTGTTTGGATCCAAAGGGTTTATTAAATGGAAACAAAGAGTCAATTTTGAAAATATTTGTTAAATCATATGAAATGGTACAAACAATGGGAATAACTATAGCTGCAATATCAGAAACCATGATCTACAGCTAATCAGACAGTGGATGATAATGGTTAAACATATTAAATCATATCTCCCATTAGTAAAGTGTAAACAACCAGATGAGCCCCCCTGGTGAAATGTGCGTTGGCTTATAAAGACATGAATACTATAGTTATATCCCTCTAATCAACCAAGTTACCTGCGTCAACTTTGCAATTTCGTTCCATAAAACCAACAGTTCTCCTGGTTCAACCAACTCGGCAAAGTATGGGATTCGACCTCACCATGTTGGTTTGCTGCTGGACTTTTTTTCGTGGAATGCAACAAACCAACAAACATGACTGGGGAGGTCTGGGGAGTCCAGTTTGTTAGGGTATATACATGGCCCTTGTTATAATAGGAAAAAATCATAGAATGTGAGCCCCCCAAGATAGCGTTCAGTTGGCGCAAATAACTCCAATTTCACTATGGTTTATGGTACTTCTAACGAACTAGTTACTGGGGCGAATCTAAACCAACGTTCACATCACTGGGGGGCCCCACATTGTAGGGACCATGATGATAGGCCTTACGATATGGCCATTGTCCTTAGCATGGATGCATTTGGACATGGCACTTGTTATGGGGAAAATCCATGGATAAACGGTGCGAAAAAGGGGGCCACAAAATGCGGTAGCCATTTTCAAACAAACCTATACCGTCCATTGTGCTGGACTAGCTCGAAAGTTGGATTGTATACCTATCGGGTGGGATGGTTGTCAATCCAATATATATATATACGTATATACAAATTATAATATATATATATATATATTAGTAACAAGGATTTATATAGCCATCATGTGTGGATTCCCATTAGATGGGTGACCAGGGGCCCTAATCCCATCTGTCGACCATGGCATATGAATTGAGCTTTCAACATAGAGCTGAGTTGATCAAGGACAGCAAGAGATCAGCAAGTATTTTCTTTGGTAACAGAAGTGTTCCGACTTTTGGTTGTTCATGGATATTTTGAAAGTGGGCCAGCAAGATACATACGTGGCTTTGTAATGAGGGAAAAGCGGATGGATATACAGCATATACATATAATTACAAGTTTAATTAATTGTATATAATTCTAATATCTATCTATATATATATACAGTATACATGAGTAGTACAGGTCTGGATACATCTACAATCTGCACAAAAGGATGTGACTGTTGCTTTTCATCGTTCCTGACCTGCGTGGCGACCGTGGCACGGCACGGCTTCGTTTGAAAAGCTGAAAAAGTCCCAGGGTCCCAGGGCCCCATGGCCCGCGGAAGAGTCGGATTTTTGTTGGGATTAACTGAAGAAACGCTTCAATAAGTAGGTACAAGGTGGTGCCCCCAAGATAGCTAAGTTGGTTTATAATTCCAATAACTATGGTTTATAGGTGATATATATATATATATATAGTTAATGAGCTTATAAGTACAAGGTGGTAACCTCCCAGTGATGTTTGTTGTTTTATAATCCCCATTAACTATAGATATAACACCCTAATCAACCCTAGTTATTGGAGTTATGTTCACCACCTTGTAGGTAAGAAGCCTGAAGAACCACGTTTGTGTAGCCATAGATTCTTGGATATTGACTTTCGCTAAGAATGAGTTCACCAAACCTCATTTGCCTTCAACTTCAAGCAGTGTATCTTTTGGCGAACAACATCATATACAAAGAAATCTATGCCGGTCGCCAATCAATTGTAAATGGAAATCGGGAAATCGCTATTAGTAGTCAACTGTCCATTGCAATTATCATGTAATTGTAATCTATACAGTTGATGTGTAAATGATTTTGCGTGACTAATTATTATCTATTTAGTAATATTAATTTTACGCTGGATTGTTTTACTACATGGCTATGGATCAATACCTATAAACACCATGTTTTGGGGGATGAACATCAATAAATCCCAGCTATTTAGATGTGAACAAAAGGGGTACAGGGTTTTGACTCATCCGCCTTCTGAGCGATTGCTTCTGATGAAAGGGTGAAAGGGTGAGGGTTTTGACTCATAACAACATGTGGCTTTGCAGTCACAATCCTGATCATACCATCAATCTGCATGTATGCTTTTGCAATTGAACCAGAACCCCACGAGAGCTTCGATTCCTTGAAAAATCAAGTTTGGAGGGCAGGGTAACTAGCCCAAAATGAATTTACCATCTTCCAGAATTATTGTAACTGACCCAGGCCAAGAAATCGTGTTTCAGCCCGCAAATCAGCAGCCCGGAGCTTCTTTATCGCGTCCCCTGAGGTTATGAAACGCGACGCCGCTGTGGGGACCATCATAGCCCGAAAAGAAAAAGGGGCGCCGCAGTGGGGAGCCATTTGTTGGTTCATCCTATGAGGTGGTCCCCGCAAACACCATGGTTTATTCATTGCGGGGGTACTCCTCCAATAGTCATTTCTGGTTGGTGGTTTGGAACATGCTTTATTTTTCCATATATTGGGAATACTACTCCCATTTGACTAATATTTTTCAGAGGGGTTGAAACCACCAACCAGATTTCCAACATGGTACCTTTCCCTTTTCAACAACCGGCCTAGGGGTTAATTAATCCAGGGTTGACATTAAACATGATAGCTAAGTTGGGAGCCACATCACTGGGTCAACCGACTCGTTAGATACATGGCATGGTACTTTTCTCTTTTGCTATCGATGGTAAAATGTACTAACCAACCAAAAATCAATCTGTTTAAGGCAAGTATCTAAGATTCACCACGATAACTAACAAGGAACTATGGTTTGTTGGGATTGGGCATATCTTCAGATTTATATAAAACATATATTTACTCATAGTTATGTATATAGAATTATACATGTAAATCCAATGATAAACTTAGCTATAATATATGGTTTATTTATATGTGTATAACTATATATATATATACACAGTTAGATGGATTTCAGCTTGGCTACAAAATTAGTTATGGTTTATATTTTACTCTGTAGATGGAGATGGCATTGTGACTAGCAGCACACATTTGGCGCGCCGAAGAAGTTTTTTCTTTGGGGTTCAGTGAACTGGTGAAACCCTGGATGGCTGTTTGATAGATTTTTGCTATAACCTCTGGTAATTTAACAGTTTGCTATTGAAAATGGCTGCTTTTCCTATTAAAGATTTATAGTTCGCTATGGTAATTTCATAACATTTATAGTTGATTTTCCTCTTAAAGATGGTGATTTTCCAGTTCGCAAGCTGTAAACGTTTACCGGAGGGTACCCACACTCCGTTCATCGGGCTGGAAGATCTCACAAAGCTGGTGGATTGTTTGGCGTGGATGCACCAAGTGAATACTACAATGTGAGGTCCCACGTTGTGATGTGAACGTTGGTTAACAAAATCCCCAGGATAACTAGTTCGTTATAAGTACCATAAACCATAGTGAAATTGGAGTTATTTGCACCAACTGAACGCTATCGGACGGGGCCTCACATTGCATAGTTATTTCAGTATCATAAACAACTGGCCGGTGGTTTGGTACATGTTTTAATTTTGCTCTCTCACTGTGGGCTTAATGTGCAGGGGAAATCGTTTTTGCTGATAAAGCCCAATTGTACCAACCAGACAAATATAGTTGTGGTGTATGATACTTGAATAACTATAGTTGTTGGAGTATGCTATGAGTTAAAATAAGTACTATAAATCATGTTTTCAGCTTCTATGTTTGTTTGTTGGAGTTATGTTTACCCAAATGAGGATTTGTACCAAAGGATGCTGGCAAGGCTGTCAATGTTGACGGATTCATTCTACAAATGGACAAAAACATATTTGAGTTTTTATCACACGCACAGGGATCTTTTAATCCATCCAACTAACATAGAACCTGAAAACCGCCCATGTTCTACGACAATAATCAACCAGTTCAATACTCTAACATGCCAGTGTGAAATCACAATGTCCAATAGGTAAATCCTTTGTTGACTAACTCAGGTAACAGTCCCGGCCCCTAATTCCCCTTTCGGTTCTCAAACTACCTGTGCTGGAAAATACATATAATGTGGGTTGATTAAGCCTACAGTGTTCCCAATCCTGTGCCGGTTCGTGACTAAGCTAACTAGGCATATTAGATATACCATCCGGTGACTTAACGTGGGAGTAGCTATTGAAAATGGCCATAAGAAAGTTCTTTGATTTACCCAGCTACAAAACGGTGATTGTCCATAGCAAAATGTAACAAATTACCAGAGGGTAGACATACTGTTGAGTTTCAAATTCGCTGTTGGTGACATTTCCACGGGACAGATCGGCTAAGAACTAAGCATTGTTAGTTCCTGTTGAAAAACCCTCATGGCAAAATGCCTGGAGTTTTTGCCATTTCTTAGTCAAAAGTTTTAACTGTTTATACATGTGATTATACATTCTACAAATGGGGTTTTAAGATGTTATAAGTACTTGTAACTGGTAAAGGGCCATAACTGTACATGATTATTGTTGGCCAATTTCACATTGCATGATTCACTTTCCCGGCGCTACGCAGAACACGTCGCCCGATAATCTATCGCTGTTTGCCCTCTTCAGTAGGAACCTTCAGATCCTCGATCTGCGGGTTTGCTTGTCAAATCCCTGAGTTTGCCTTTTGCACTCCTGTTTGTTGATGAAATATGATTAAATCCTGTGATTTTCATTGATGAACTAGATCCCCCTATTTTTTTTGGGCGACATCACAAAAGTGTTGATGAGATCCACATAGTCATTGGTGAAATCCTTCATTTCTGGGAAGGATCATGGTCATAAAGATCGAGATGTTGAGCCTTTGCGGGATTCTTTGAAACCACATTTATCATCCAAGTGCTGTACCCAACAAAAAGTTAAACTAAGAAGGCTAAGGGAAGACACACTTCCAAGTTGTCAACTTCCCCCTGCCGTTGAATCCCTTTTCCAGCGTGCCGAGCTTTGGTTCGAGCCGCCACCCGTCCATATTGTAGTCGGTGCCACGCTAGCGCCGTTCGTCACTGTCCGCTGGGATGAATCTGCACTTCGAAACATTGCTAGAAGCTGGGCAAAAAACGGTGTGTTTTTCGTAGCTTCACAACTTTATCGTCCCAGGTTATGGGAGGAATGAGGGATTTAATCAGAATAGGGGATATATTGACACATTAAACTCATTACAGTAAACCCACCAATTTCCAATCATGGGAGAACCATTCCCCCAATCTTGAGATGGTCGTTTCTTTTTGCGTTACCAAACGAAAAGACACTCATTGGAATGTTTAGTCTTGGATTCATTCATTCTATGGGCTCATGTTGGCAGTGTTTTAATTATCTCCACGTGCCATATAAATGAACAAAAAGAACAACCAGTTTATCAAAAAAAATCCAGTATTCAAACGTGCTAACTGAGAAATCACCGAT
Organism: Cladocopium goreaui; assembly: GCA_947184155.2. NCBI lineage: Eukaryota > Dinophyceae > Suessiales > Symbiodiniaceae > Cladocopium > Cladocopium goreaui. The sequence goes on from CAMXCT020003813.1 coordinate 414,643, forward strand.
TTGAATGGGGGTGGGAAACCCCACCTGCCAGGTGAAGGTCTCTCGATTTTCACAAAGGTGCTACTCTTCCTCTTCCCCGTCTTCCTCCTCCTCTTTCTCTCCTTCTCCTCGGCCACTCCTCCTCCACCACTCCCTATAGTTTATGGTGTTTACAAACCAACTTATAACATCTGATAACTCTGGGGGCCCCACATTGTAGAACTATGCTTGCATATCCACTTACAACCTCAACTGGATTTTGCAAGTAAGAGATTAACAAAAAACATTATCAACACCAATAGTAGGCCGTATCTCAAAGCCCTATGATGGGAGGCTTACCATTCAGGGAGTCGGGTCAGACTTGATTGCCTTTTGCCTTTTGCAAATCTGTTCATAGTTTATTTATATAGATGTCTACAAAGTGAGGTCCCCGTTCGAAAAAATGGAACATGTTGATTTAAACAAAACAATTGCGATTTAATGGGATCTGTAGCTGATTTATGGTAGGTAAGTTGGTAGACATCATTCCAATAACGATGGTGCATGGTTATCACTATAGTATCCATGCAGGTTACAAACCAACTTATAATTATAACCCACCTTAAATAACATTCACCACTTTACTACTGGGTTTAGCCACTATTCATTCTGGTCAAATGTTAAACCAATGACTGAATGGTGTTAATTTATGTAGTAAAATCTGGTGGAATATGATGCTCTTAATGTGTTCTGCCCATCCATATGTTCCTGGTATTGTGTCCCCTACCGATCCTTGGTTCACATAAAAACCTAGAAACTAACTATTCTGACTTCCAGGATCATCTAAGCATCGCAGTCCATTAAGGTATTGTACCCACATGGAGATTCCGCGTATAACAATATATAATCTAATCATATAGTAATTCAACAAAATATAATCCAATAATTCAACAATACATAAATGCTTATTACTAATACTAATATTGTACCCAAATGTTTGTGAGTAAACCCTAGTGGATGGTCATGATAATCTTCAACTTTGTTCGTGAAGGGAATGGGGGCCTTTCGCAATTATTAAGAGTAGCACGCAGATGGTCGGGCCAAGGGGTACTCCCAGACGCGGCAATCGTTCAAGGTGGGAGCCCCTTTTTTTGGACAACCATGTTGGGAGCTACATAACCAACAGAGTTATGGTTTATAGCATTTGGAACTAGAGCTAGATGGGATTACATTCCAGAACTGGGCAGGCCCACCTTGTAGGTGGAAGGTTTCCTAGGACGACAATTCCACAGGGCATCGCCCTGTTGACTGACTTCCTGGTCCAAGCAGTGTTACGACAATCGGCCAATCAGCTGCTATGGTTGCCGGCCACACTCAGTAAATATAAGACATCCGTGGGCATCCACTTATCAAAGTTTGTATTGGCAATTGCGCACTTAGCCCGATTCTTGCTGGTCCTTGCCGCCTTGTTTTTGCCACGCTAACCCCCAGAACATGGCACCAGCAAAGCGGAAAGCTGCAGGGTTGCGGGGCGCGGGGCGCGGCCAGTTGCTGTTGCTGTATGATGACGGTTTGATTGGAAGCGGCAGCACGGTACGCAACAATGAAACAACTTGGGGGCAGGGCATCCCTTAGCTCATGAGGTTTTGTTGTTCTGCTCCTGTAGATTTTGAGCACGCGCGACGGCCTTTTTTGATGTTGAAGTGGGACATGCAGACGGCTTTGAGGCATGCACCTTCAACTGCTTTTCCTCCGTTGGGATGCTCCTCTTCAACAAATTTGTGACCTGGATTTTATTGGTTGATCGGGTAGGGGAATATGTCAAATGAGTATGCTTTCTCAATGGCACTTTAGGTATTTTTTCGTTCCCCGCGAGATGGGAAAAATACCTGGGAAGATGTTTGGTGCACCGAATGTCCTCAAATTTGTGACCGTACAAATATATGGCAAAGCTGGCGCGTGTTGATTTTGTTCCAATAGGTTGTAACAGTTGCCAGGGATCCTGTGAATGGGGAGCCATGGCAAGTCGCCAATGTGTTGACTGCATTGTTGCGTTTTACTTGAAATAACGCTTGCACACATGAGCATCACTATCCCATACATATTCCCACTTGCTAGTTTATAAAAATCCCGTGTGGGAATCAGTTTAAATGGTTTACCTCAACTGGTTTTTTTTAGGATAGTCCATCGGCAGGGTTGCATTGCCCTCATTCGTCAAACATCACGCAATGCTCTCACTTGGCAGCTGTTTGCATGATTTCATTGATTTTCGACACTACCACCACCAACATTTGGGTATTGTGACCCCTTGAACGTTAAATAGTATTCTCTGAAGGCTGTGCTTACCTTTTTTGCCACCATTGGAAATATGATCCATTGCTTCTTTGATTGGAAATAGACAGCGCTGGAGACTTCAAACCTAGGTTTGTTTGAGCATGGCCCCGTTTAACCCTAGTTACCTTTCTGGCTGACCCACTATGTAGCTACACTCAATGTACTGTTGTGGATGACTAACATTTGCGTGGTGTGCACCGCCAAATAAAATCAGACCAAAACTGTTTATTGATTGCTTATTGTTGGTTGCAACCAGCATTGTTACTAGATGAATCACCGTGCCTTTTGCTGAAGTCGGATCATATTAATCAACTGATATTCCAGATACTGTACTTGTTGTTGATAGTGAGTCGGACAAAGAAAACATAAACAAGCACCAGTGATGGGTCCACAACAACTATTTCCAAGGATAGTTCCACGACAGCTAGTTCCGTGGTTTCCAGTGACACATGATATCTACAAACTGTCCATGGGGATTTGCGTATTTAAGTTGTTTGAGTGAAACAAATCCATGACTGAACAGTGGCATGTGTCATGGTTTGTCTCATAGTAATACGTATATCAAACTGGCAAACCATGTCCATTGACTTTTGTCTGTTGTCCACAACCGTTAAATTCCCAATTTTAGGCAGTTATTCATGTGTTGTCCAAAACTGGTTGGTGGTATTTTTGCCATGTATTGGGAATAATCATCCCAACTGACTTTCATGTTTTTCAGAGGGGTAGGTATAATACCACTAACCAGTTGATTGTGTTCGATTTTTTTTCCGGGGCCCATCCATGGTGTCCACCAGTTGTCGGCAACTCGGTTGCCTGCTTCTGTGTCAGGCAGTGGAGGCTTTTCCTTTGGACTCTTGGCGGGTCTTCATTCTCACCTGGGTTTGTCTGAACATTAATGTCAATCCTGGATTAATAAACACCAAACGCCTGTTTAATTGGGAGAGTACCACAAAAAAAATTACTTTACTTCGAATTATCCCCACCATGACATCTATACGCTTTGTTACTGGCAAATCTTCTGGCATTCTATCTGACATATCTTCTGGCATTTTATCTGGCATATCTTCTGGCATTCTATCTGGCATATCTTCTGGCATTCTACCTGTCATATCTTCTGCAATATGTTCTGGCCTTTATTCTGGCACTCTATCTGGCATATCTTCTCGCATATCTTCTGACATTCTATCTGGCATTCTATCTGGCAAATCTTCTGGCTTTCTATCTGGCAAACATTCTGGCACTTTATCTGGCATTCTATCTGACATTCTATCTGGCATTCTATCTGACATTCTATCTGGCATACCTTCTGGCATTCTATCTGGCATATCTTCTGGCATATCTTCTGGCATATGTTCTGGCATATCTTCTGGCACTCTATCTGGCATATCTTCTGGCATATCTTCTGACATTCTATCTGGCATTCTATCTGGCAATCTGGCATATGTTCTGGCAAACATTTTGGCACTTTATCTGGCATACCTTCTGGCATTCTATCTGACATTCTATCTGGCATACCTTCTGGCATTCTATCTGGCATATCTTCTGGCATTCTATCTGGCAAACATTCTGGCACTTTATCTGGCATATCTTCTGGCATTCTTTCTGACATTCTATCTGGCGTTCTATCTGGCATATCTTCTGGCATTCTATCTGGCCGTTGAGGTCCAGCGGTGCTCACTGAGCTCGGAGGGTCCCAGGTTGAGGTCCAGCGGTGCTCACTGAGCTCGGAGGGTCCCAGGTTGAGGCCCAGCGGTGCTCACTGAGCTCGGACGGTCCCAGGTTGAAGTCCAGCGGTGCTCACTGAGCTCGGAAGGTCCCAGATTGAGGTCCAGCGGTGCCCAGTGCGTTCAGACCCTTGAAGTTGAGGTCCAGCAGTGCCCACTGCGTGCGGAAGTTGGCGAAGAGCTTGGCGAAGAGTTGGCAAGGCGGAAGTGAACATGGAAGTGGAGGCAGAGGTGGTGGAGGAGAAGGAGGAGGAGGAGAAGAAGGAGAAGGAGAAGAACAACTCTGATAAAATCTAACAACCCTCACCTGGCAGGTGGGGAAATATCAGATTATGACTATTGGAGGAGTACCCCCAAATTAATAAACCATTGTTTATTTATGCGGGGTTGACATTACAAGATAAGGCCCTTAAACGATAGCTACGTTGGTTTATAATTCTAAAAGCTATGTTTAGGACCAGCAGATGACTTTGGCCATGGAGGCACCAAGGCTGCGCTTGCTGCCCTCTCAAAGAGCCTGGAACGCTTTGGTTTGGCCCTCGGTGACAGCGGACATTTTTCCAACAGAGAGATGCACCCGCTGGCTCAGCGCGCCCTCAGAGAGGAGGTGAAGGGGGCGGCACTGGCCCGTGGCCTCAGGAAAATAGTGGATTTATTCGAATCTTTCTCTCCAACTGCATCTATTCTAGGCTCGCTTTCCCTTCGAGCCTTGACAGATCAGAGCCCAGCAGACGAGACTGTGGTGACAGCGGCTCGCGAACAAGCCAAGGCTTCGGCCTCAAAAGTAGCCATAGCAGCTGCGGTGCGGGCAGCGCTATATCCAACAGCTGCATCCGCAATAGATCCAATTGTGGAATTCGCTGCTGCTTCGTCAACCACGGAGGGCAAGGTTGACCTTGGCAAGGCTCAGGCAGTTGCTCAGGCGATTGCCTCGCTTGTGGCCTTCTACCCTCTCAGGCGTTTCAGCCTCGCAAGAGAGGTTGGAACAATTGGAAAAGCTCGCATGGAGTGGAGAAGGGCAGGAACAAGCCCCAGTGCCACCTGGCAATCAAGAGGGAGGTGAGGACGTTTGTCCAGGAGTTGGGCATCAGGGAGCTCCCCTCTGACATCGATGCTTGGAGGCATTTGTACACGGAGATGGGCAAGTTCCTGGCGGCTCAATCGTTCCTCACCCACACTCCTCCCTGCGTGATGGAACTCCCTCCAGCGGACATCCGCGATTCCAAGTCCCACGTGCGGGAACGGGCAATCTGCGATGAGATAATCAGCCTCCCATTGAGTGCCTTCCGGGAGCTGGACACGTTTTAGGGGATGCATTAGCACCACGAAAACTGAAATTCTTAAGGAGTGTTTATGAGTCACCCCTTGGAGTTCATGGAGATAGCACACCAGAAAAGCATGATTTCCAATGTCAAGTCATTTTTTTTGACAATGGTCCCGTAGGCAACCAAGGCTTTACCGAAAAAAAACATGACCTTTGTTTCCTCAGGAAATGCCAGTGTAGGATGTCTCAAGGTAGAATTTGCTCAGGTTTTGAAACTCATCGAAATCGACGCGGGATGACACAAAAAAAAGGTGGTGTCCCAATAGCACCCGACACGTTTTTAAGGAACGCTTAGTAACTGAGTAGGCACCCCTTTGGCGAAGACCACCGCTTGAATGACACGCATTGACCCGCGTACGTTGCGCACCGGTTGCAGGTTGATAAAAATGTCATGGCAGAAAAACAGGAAAAACAGATCTGGTTGGTGGTTTGGAACATGGGAATTTTGATCCCAACTGACGAACTCATATTTTTCAGAAGGGTAGGTATACCACCAAGCAGACATGTTGCCAATTTTGCCCATCTAAGGTCTGGATTTTTTTTCGGTGGGCCCCCCCGTTTGCGATAGATCAGTTGGTTGAACTAACTTAGTTAAACTTAGATGGGCCGGATAGGATTATACACCAACAAAAAATCGTGACCGGACCACCCTTAATTTTCCCTGAAATAATTTGCCACCCGTCAAATTAACATAGACCCTGCCCAATAGGGGGTTGAACGCTTAGGTTCCACTAAAAATTAGATATTTTCTTAGGTCTATGTTAATCTGGGTAAGTTGTTGGAGACTGCATCTTCAGATGAGCTTATGTACTTTAGATTCTGTAGATGGAACATCATGGATTATACTGAAATTAAAACGGACATAGTTTGACATTTACCAACAGTTAATGGACATACAACATGCATGTAAGAGGCAATTCATGGACATATCTTTGTATTTATCAAACGCATTTGGATCTTATGACCATCCACCCAACTTAGATGGACCTTAAAAACTTCTCATGACAAGAGGATTATTTGTTCGATAAAGCTTCCTTTTGAATCAAATTGTGTTTCTCTCATCCTTAGCAGGGTGATGTGTCCCCAGTGAAAGGGGTTAAAAGCCACATAGAAAAAGTGTTTTACGCGGGCCAATGCTCCAAGCCATTCTAAGTAGATGCGCGCATTCGGCATTTCACATCTTTGTCTACTTTTTATTGCCCCCCCTTTGAAGCTAGGGTGTTGGGAGTAACCCCGAAAAAAACAAAAAGCGTTTAACTTATGTGACCTCTCCACGGGTGGTTTTTTCAACCTTGAACCGCTTGAGGAATGTTGTTTGGTTTGGCTGCAGCTTGCTTTTGCCGCTGGATTCATGCTGCTGTTCGCTTTCCCCTACATCCACATTGGCCTCCCGTTTCAAAAAAGGAAGGCTGCGAGCAGAATGGGACGGCCATAGCTGGATACTGATAGTCACTGATAGTCCCTTCAAAGGTGATCTATGTAGATGACACATGGAGGTTTCCCAAAATGGGGGGTCCACAAAACCATAGGTTTCAATACATCAAATGGACCTATTTTGGATGTTTTGGGGATATCCCCATTTTAGGAAGGCTCGACATGTAAAGGAAGGAATTCTGTGTCTCCAAATCTGAGTTTGTACTGCCGAAAATTTGAGTGAACACACTGGCATTTTCTATTGGCAAAGAAAAGTATATAGACAATATACAGTCGGGACAGTTAAGTAATGAATCTGATCTTTCGAAAGATGTGAGTATACCCTGTTTTTTCCAATCTTACAGCCAAGATTTTGCTGACTTTGGGAATGCGAAAGCGATGATTGGGTCTCAAGCGTTTTAAGACATTTAGACACAGAGATGCAATATTTGCAACATCACCATCAATGTATTGCCCTTTGTTTTTATTCGAAAACTAGGGTGGCAAATCCAGAACAATCCCCAATATTGGGGTTGGTGATTGAGTTTACTACACTCACCATTTTGGCCGGGTGGTGTATGGACTAGTATGGACAATTCGAGATCAGTATTGGGAGAATCTGGTCAGCGGTATATACACACTGTGGTGCCTTTGGTGCCCCATAGTTAGCTAAGTTGGTTTATAACTAAGTTAACCAGGGTTTTTTAGGTGCGACTAGCATAAGCCCTGGTGACTAGCATACATCCCACCTTTAGACCAGCAGTGATTCTTAAAAGTTCCTCACGTGGGGAGGGTGTTTTACCCTGTCCAACAGGTGACTGGCAAACCCTGCAGGCCCCACCTGGATTCCAGCCCAAGCTATATCCAATGTAAAACAGCTGGGCAGTGGCTGCTGAACCCCGGTTGATTGATTATTATGATACTGGGTAGTTATGTAGTTATACTGCTATACTATTCAAACAAATGTCCTTATCACAATCCACTTTGGAAACATCTATTGACCAAGCAGCAACTTTAGGGATGACGCCTGGCTGTGAACATGCTCTGAGGTTCCTTAAAGGACTTGCTTAGATGGTGCACAGTGGTGCCTTTCTACTGTGGCATGTTGCTGACTTCAATTCTGGCGCCTTTACTGTCGACTGGTGACCCACAGCAAGGAGCCATATCTTCCATAGATGGGCTCCCTGGATAGCTAAGTTGGTTTACAACTTGGTTAACTAAGGTGTTTGGTAGTTGTTGTTCGATGCGATTACAACACAACTTTGAACTTGAGGGAACCACATTGAAATACAATACCGTGTTGTTGAATTTGTGTATAGGATGTATATATATATATATATAGATATACAAACCAGCTTGCCTCCGTTGATGTCTGGGAAATGTCGAAACAACTTAAATAGCCCACTCATTGATTAATCTGTTCGTGGGTTATTTCTGTTTGTTTCCGCTGCAATTTTAATGGTCGGGCAGGTCAGCCAGCTTAAACGTGGGGAGCCCCACTTTGTGGGTTATTGGTTGTCACTACCGCAGAAGGCGTTGACTTTAGAGTCACTTGGGAGGCGGCGATAGTCTTTACCTTTGCTGTTTTCTTGGGGGGATAGAATATCGGGAATAACATTCTCAGCAGGTAGAAAAAATGCACGGTATCCAAGACTCAGACAGTAACAAGACAAGGCGTTCCCATTAGATGTAGGCAGATATTAAGCTACTCTCTGAGTCTTAACCAGTGTCTCTGAGAAGGCATGACAAGTTAAGCATTGTATGTTTGATGGTCAAATGCTTCCTTTAGCACAATTTGTCCATTAGTTATATCCAAAAAATGTGTATGCCGTGTTTATCCCCTAATATCCCTTGTTTTTGTTGCTGACTAAATCCCCATGTTCCACATTTTTTCATGTTTAAAAACCCTAATGTTGAGGTATAAATTCCATTAGCTGAATTAGCCCATTGATTACTTCAGTAGTTAAGTCCCTATTTATGGTTAAAATCTTAAGCCCCTGCTATTATTTCATCAGTTAATTTCCTATCTTTATTTGTACTTGAGTTCCTACTATTGATGATTATTCCGTGAGTGAAGTCAGTCCTGCGAGTATCATCTATTATTGATGATTATGGGATCTAATTATTATCTCATTTGCTATCTCATTTTTTCATTAACCGTTTTCCCAGTGGATGTATCCCATGATTATATAAAATTGCCTATTTTATCAGATTGACTATTTAAACCCCGTTGTTTAATTGTATTATCCCAGCTATCCTATATTAATGAGTTATCCCATTATTTGTTCATTGTTAAAACTCCTGATGTTGGCATAAATTTCTTTACTTAAATTACCCACTTGGTTATTCCGATATTCCATTAAATAAGTCCCAAACACAAATCCCAATCATCATTCCTGCAGATATGGCCATTTATGAGTTATAACTGGTTATAAATGGGATTATACATTCTGTAAATGGGGTTATAAGTACTTATAACTCGTAAAGGGCCATAACTGTGATGATTAAAGTTGTTGATGGTTCATTTCCACACCCCCGGTCCATTAGCCAATTCATAGTTAAGTCCCTACTATTGATGATGATTCCATTTGTTAAGTCCCTTATCTATTTTTCTTTATAGGGACTTAACGAATGGAGTATTTTGATGGGACTTGACTAATGGGACTTAAACTCCCTAATGAAAAAATGTTGCTTGTATCATGATGCTTCAGGTTGAAATTCAATTGGTGAAGTCTTTAAATCTCCATGTTCCACCATGAAAATCATGGTTACCCTAACCCATTTTGTAGTTGATTTTACCTATTGAAAGATTGTGATTTTCCATCGTTTCTTGTATGTTTACCAAAAGAGGGTAGAGCTTCCTTTTTTTATGGTGAAAGATGGTGCACCCAAGGCCCTGAAGCACGCCCCAATGTCTCTGGTCATCGTCATGCGCAACGCCTCTCCCTTAGTGGCGCTCATGATGGAACGCTTCTATCCGGAACCCATCCGGATCTCACGCGCCATGGTGGCGGCCATTGTGACGCTGGGATTGTCTTTTGTTAGTGGGGGGATTTCATGGTGTTTCATTGGATTTTTGTTAGGAATTTCATGGTGATTTCATTTGACCTGTTTTGATTTCATGAAAAAAATCATTGGATTTTATAGGAATTATTTGGAGATTGAATGGTAGGATTCAATGGGTATATAACTATACAACCAACAAAAATATGTAGGACTCAGTGGCTGCTAAAACCCGTCTTAATTCAAAATTCTATGGACTTATAGATTGGTTTATGTTAAGCACTGCTCATGTTGAAATTTTCTGGGTTTGATGTTAACCCATGATGGTCGCATGAAAAACTTCGTGGGAATCAAAGAAACGATAGTTTTTTTTCGGCAGAACAGCCACACGGATCCATGTTTGGGTTGTGATGTATCTATAACTATGGTTTATAACTCCAATAACTATGGTTTATAGGTGATATATCTATACTTACTATGGTTTATAAACCAACTTATAACTGGGGGGCACAACCTTGTATCAGGTTTATCAAAGAATTTAATCTGGTTTTGTCTGAAAATAGGGGATCCATGGGGATTCCATCTGTAAATGCCACTGCGGTAGCCCATTTGAAACAGACACCCAGGGTGTAATGGCCGAATGTGATCTTGAAGACATCATGGTGTTGGTGGTTATTTCTTGGTTCCACACAGGGTGTAAAGAGATGGACGGACAAAAAATGCTGCCAGGATGGTAGTGAACTATGATGATTCCCCGATATTTTCCTATTTTTCGGCATCTATATATTTGCATTGCACATGTTCATGTCGATTGTAAATCAGTAGATTGATATATATATATATTGATTGACAATATTGAGATATATTGAGATATGTTGAGATATATTGAGATATATTGAGATATTCACTTTGGAAATTAAGTAGACCGAATGATGAATATATTGAGGCATCCATTGTGGTTCTGGATGTGGAGATAGGAAGAGCACAATTCACCTGTTTGGGAAGCTATTTGATTTATTAGGGAGTTACAACCATGAATGATGACATGTGGGAGAAACCGAATTGCAGAGCATTTTTCATATTTTTCATGGGGGGTTGACATACAACCCACGTTTTTTTTGGATATCCTGGGTATTCACGTGGCTGGAGGGTGTTTTGAGATGTCCCAGAGAGAAGTTGTGCCAGGGCAAGGTTCGCCCTTGTGACAGATGTCGTCTGGTAATCTCTGGTAAACGTTTACAGTCTGGTTGGTGGTGTCAATCATTTTTTATTTTCCATAATATATGGGATAATCTTTCCATTGATTTTCATATTTTTCAAGATACACCACCAACAAGCAGACTGCGAACTGGAAAATCACCATGGTTACGGTTAATGGATACATCAACGAACTTTCTATGGCCATTTTCAAGTTCGCAAACTGTTAAAGTACCAGAGTGTAAACCATCATCCAGCAGAGCATCATCCAGACAGTGACGAGTCTCTGAAGATGACATGAAAGAGAAGAACTGAAAGACGCACTAGGCTCGGTGCAAGGCATCGTAAGTGATACGACTGTGGGACGCCCAAGTCATGAAATGTCGGTGTTTTTGTTATCCCATCGAACACTAGTTATAACTGCGATTACAACTCTGGATAACCAAGTTATAAACCAATTTAGGCAAACTCATGGGCGCACCACATATTTCAAGTGGGATACCCAAGTAGTTCACGGAAGATGTATTGGTAACATCTAAATAATACCTGGTTGGTGGTTTGGAACATGAAAATTATTTTCCATTCAGTTGGGAATGTCATCATCCCAACTGACGAACTCATATTTTTCAGAGGGGTAGGTATACCACCAACCAGAATTCCATCCAACTATATTTGGATTATGTTAGATGATTCCCACGTGCAGTCATTCTTCTTACCTTACAATGTGATGTTTGTTGATGTACATGGCTATGTTAAATAACCAGAGGGTAACTTTGGTTATATCTACCATGAACCATTCAATTCACCCCCAAGACGTCACTCTTTGGACAGGATCAACAAATGCTTACCTTACAATGTACAATCCCACCAACCAGATATAGCCAGATGGCATATCTCAACCGTTTCTTCTCCGTCCGGGACGCTTTGTGAAATTGTCTGAAGTTGTTCTCCGTCTTCCGGGTCAACCGGACACATCCCATGATGGGACTATCCCATGATTGTTTGGTTAAGTCCCTTAAGGGAAAAAACAACCTGATGAAACATCATGATGGTTTTCCAGGTCCAAAGCCAAGTTGTATGTATGTGTATATATATATGGGTCCCTTGATTATCACCATGATCCAACATTGTGAAAACAGGTCACAACGCCTATTGTTGATGGTTCATTTCCACTCAAAGTTAAAACCCTTTGCCAGTTATAGATGTTACTTTAAGTTATATATGGGTTGATAATCCATCAAGGTCAAGATCCGCAAAGGTTACCGTTGACACTTAAACTGGTTGGTGATTTCAAACCATCTTTTTTCAATAATATATGGGATAACCCTTCCCATTGACTAATATTTTTCAAGATGGTTAACACCACCAACAAGTAAAGTTGATAAATGTTACTTTAAGTTATATATGGGTTGATAATCCAATATCCATAAAGCTTACAGTTGACACTTAAAGTTGATGAATGTTTTACTGTATGGCTTGAGTTTCTCCCTTCTTTCATGTCAACCTGGCGGGATTTCAGCGCGGCTGCAGCGCAGATCCGAGGATGATGGTCTTAGGCGCTCTGATGTATGTGTCCAGGCTCTCTGGTAACCACTGGCAGGTGCGCTGAGAGCTACATCTGAAGGGGGCCCCATAACGGGGGCCACAGAGCTACAGTAACTGCTGGCATAAATGGTAGTTATAGCAAATTATTGGCAACTACTTGGGTGGTTTATAAATGATATACCAACAAACTGGTTAAACTGGTTTTGCCCATATTATATGAATACCATGGAACATCCCATGGAAAATCCATCTACGCGAATCTGCTCAAAAAAAGTACGTACGTACAAACTGTATGTGGACAAGGTGTGATTTACATTACATTATATTTCATTACAAATAAATGGCAGTGTGTCAAAACCTTGTACCCCTGGTGAACATCAAAATAGCTGGTAAATGGATGTTCATTCGCCTAAAAACGGTATTAATAGGTATTGATCCATACCCCAATTACAATTACATGACAATGACATTACATGACATTACATTACATCACATTACACTACATACATACATCATGTTTGAAGACACATGACATTTAACCAGCCAGAAACATGGATTTATCCAAAAGATTTGGATTTAGTCAACATCAATGATGTTGCTGAACCTCTTAACTGGCGAAAAGATCCTGTTAAATGAGAGGTAAACCAACTGATGAATGGTTGCTGGTTGGTGTTTTGGAACATTTGGATTATGTTTCCACATATTAATGAACTAATGGAGTATATTATACCACCAACCAGGTTGTTAAACATGGATTTTTGTTCCATGAAAGAAACTGTTTCTGGGCACAGCGAGGTCATGGTAAAATGGCGATCAGGACATTGGATATGTCAAAGATATGCTCTGGACATAGGAATTAGCCTCTGGTAAACTTACAAAAAACTATTTAAAATGGCGGGTGCAATGGGATTTATCCTCTGGTAAACAAACATAGCTATTGAACATGGCCATAGAAATCGTTGATTTACCAGAGGGCATCATCATTTGCCCATGAAAGAACTTGTAAGTCAGCTCGATATGTTCCTGTTGGAAGCATGGATTTTGAATCGTGGCGTTATTACTTGCTGGTTACCCAAAAAACTGCCTTTAGCAGGAGTTCCCTTTGGCGGGGTAACTTTTGATTTTTATCAGCCATCCAAATGATTGAGAGTCAACAAAACAAAAATGGGGCTCCCTAGATAGATTAGTTGGTTTAACACTAGATTGACCAAGGTCTGTGGTACTGGTAGTTGTAGTTATCGTTAGATAGGATTATAAAACAATTCATAGTTAGGGGCTCCACATTGTATGTGTTGACCATCAACATTCCAGTGTATCTCTCAAGTTCTTACTTGTAACAGGACATACAGAACTTGCTTCAAAACAGAACTTGCTTAACCACATGGAAAAGCCCTACATTGCGTTTGCCGCTACATTTGTTCCAGCCCCAAGCCCTCTTGCTGGTGAGATCAGCCTTGGGTTAAATCTCCATCGTTGATGGACCAAAAATGACATGGCTTCATAAATTGTTCTCCTGAAAGGTGGCCATCATTTGGGAAGCCACTTGTTGTACAATGTGAGGCCCCCAAGATAGCGTTCAGTTGGTTCAAATAACTCCAATAACTATGGTTTATGGTACTTATAACTATAGTATTCCTGGGGCTTATAAACCAACTAACTTCACTGGGGGGGCCTCACATTGTAGACATGATTTTGCTTGGAAAATCATAATGTGTTCCATACAAATCCACGAAAATGCCATAAATACACGGTAAATCCTCACTTGGGGGTTTCTTAAAATGGGGCTACCCCTTTATCGCTGGATGGTTTCATGGAAAATCCCAATCTCAAATGGATGATGACTGGGGGTAGCCCTATTTCAGGAAACTTCTATATCTATATGGATAACTGGCTATCATAACCATCATTAACCATTAATTATCAACAATCATTAACTATTAATGGTTACTAACCCAATTAAGCATCATTAACATAGTAATAATCACCAGTAATAATCACTAATTAGTAATAATCACTAGTAATAATCACATGATCCATAATCACATGATCCATAATCACTAGAAATCATCCCATTCCCCCAGTTCCATCCATTCCCTACGTAAAACGCACCATTTTCTCCCAGAGCTTCAGGGAGTTGGATGGGTCTTCCTGAACAGCGCCATTGCAGTGGCGGATCGGCTGCTGCAACGGTTGCTTTTGTCCAAGGATCAGAAGCGGCTCAGTGGCAGCCAAAAGGTGGTGATGTTAATGTTGTTTTCATATGTTTTAATGTTGTGTTAATGGTGTTTTAATGATATTTAAGGGTGTTTTAATGGTATTTAATGGTGTTTTAATGGTGTGTTAATGGTGTTTTAATGGTATTTAGTGGTGTTTTAATGGTATTTAATGGTGTTTTTAATGGTATTTAATGTTTTTTTTTTAATGGTATACCGCCGGACTGAAAGTTAGAATGACCCACCTGCCACCAAAAAAAATCCATTGAAAGTTAGAATGCCCCCCCGAAAATTGTCTTAAAAATTCTACTAAAATTCTACCTTTCAGTCCGTATTATGCTGGTAACTGTGGATAAACATGTTCAAAAATTGTTTGATCAAACTTGCCTACCTGTTGTGCCGGGGCCACCAAACCTTTCTCTTTTTGTAGGGTTAGAATGCCTCCGCAGCATATGCCTCCAAAACATCTGAATTCTATATATAGATTTTTGAATTCTTATATAATATATATATTATATATATATATTATATTTATATTTATATTTATATCTATATACTTATATTTATATCCTACATCAACCAAATCCCTGAAAAAAACGGGCCGAGGTATCAAAACCTGGTTTTGAGCTAGTTTCTGCGAAAAAAACAGGTTTTAGCCAACAAAACCAGGTTTTTGATGAAGCAACTTCGCCACAACCCGTAGAAAAACCGTCGAAAACCTGTAAAAATTCATCAAAACCAACAAAAAACCGTAAAATACCGTAGTCTAAAACCGACCAAAAGCTTGGTTTGCCGGGGCCACCAAACCTTGTTTTTTGTAGGGTTAGAATGCCTCCGCAGCATATGCCCCCAAAACTTCTGAATTCTATCTAGATTTTATATAGATAAATGAAATCTTGGTCCCCAATGACGGTTGAGATAAATACTTACCAAAGTTTGATATCATCATCATATATCCTACATCAACCAAATCCCTGAAAAAAGCGGGTCGAGGTATCAACACCTGGTTTTGAGCCAGTTTCTGCGAAAAAAAACAGGTTTTAGCCAACAAAACCAGGTTTTTGATGAAGCAACTTCGCCACAACCCGTAGAAAGACCATCGAAAACCTGTAAAAATTCATCAAAACCCATAAAAACCCGTAAAATACCGTAGTCGAAAACCGTCCAAAAGCTTGGTTTGCCGGGGCCACCAAACCTGCTTTCTTGTAGGGTTAGAATGCCTCCGCAGCATATGCCCCCAAAACTTCTGAATTCTATCTAGGTTTTATATAGATAAATGAAATCTTGGTCCCCAATGACGGTTGAGATAAATACTTACCAAAGTTTGATATCATCATCATATATCCTACATCAACCAAATCCCTGAAAAAAGCGGGTCGAGGTATCAACACCTGGTTTTGAGCTAGTTTCTGCGAAAAAAACAGGTTTTAGCCAACAAAACCAGGTTTTTGATGAAGCAGCTTCGCCACAACCCGTAGAAAAACCGTCGAAAACCTGTAAAAACTCATCAAAACCCATAAAAACCCGTAAAATACCGTAGTCGAAAACCGTCCAAAAGCTTGGTTTGCCGCCACCAAACCTTGTTTTTTGTAGGTTAGAATGCCTCCGCAGCATATGCCCCTAAAACTTATGAATTCTATATAGGTTTTAAATAGATAAATGAAATCTAGATGTGAGCAAACGACGTGTTCTTGGATCGGCGGATGACGATATTGCATTTTTTCTGCATATGCCATTTTTTATTGATCTTTGTTTTGCTGATCATGAACATGTTTTTTCGGGAAAATACCTGCAAATTCTGCATATTTATATTTACAATACGATGTTGCATCTTTTCTGCATATTATGATATGTTTTATTGGTCATGGGTAGATTTGTTTTGCAATTTACATGCATATTCTGCATATTTGCAGTACATGGAAGACACGGGACGGTCGAAAATGCGTCAAAAAAATTGGAGTTTTAGGGGTTTCAGGACTAAATACCTAGGGTTAGAATGCCCGTCGGGGATTTTCCGCCGGACTGAAAGTTAGAATGACCCACCTGCCACCAAAAAAAATCCATTGAAAGTTAGAATGCCCCCCCGAAAATTGTCTTAAAAATTCTACTAAAATTCTACCTTTCAGTCCGTATTATGCTGGTAACTGTGGATAAACATGTTCAAAAATTGTTTGATCAAACTTGCCTACCTGTTGTGCCGGGGCCACCAAACCTTTCTCTTTTTGTAGGGTTAGAATGCCTCCGCAGCATATGCCTCCAAAACATCTGAATTCTATATATAGATTTTTGAATTCTTATATAATATATATATTATATATATATATTTATATTTATATTTATATTTATATCTATATACTTATATTTATCCTACATCAACCAAATCCCTGAAAAAAGCGGGTCGAGGTATCAAAACCTGGTTTTGAGCTAGTTTCTGCGAAAAAAACAGGTTTTAGCCAACAAAACCAGGTTTTTGATGAAGCAACTTCGCCACAACCCGTAGAAAAACCGTCGAAAACCTGTAAAAAATTCATCAAAACCAATAAAAAACCGTAAAATACCGTAGTCTAAAACCGACCAAAAGCTTGGTTTGCCGGGGCCACCAAACCTTGTTTTTTGTAGGGTTAGAATGCCTCCGCAGCATATGGCCCCAAAACTTCTGAATTCTATCTAGGTTTTGTATAGATAATGAAATCTTGGTCCCCAATTTTTTTGGCAAATATATCCTGTTGAGGTATCAACACCTCTTTTCTGCATATCATTTTTATTGCAATTCTGAATTTTCAATACCATGTTCGAAAACATTTTTTTCTAAATAAATAGGGTTAGAATGCCTCCGCAGCATATGCCCCCAAAACTTCTGAATTCTATCTAGGTTTTATATAGATAAATGAAATCTTGGTCCCCAATGACGGTTGAGATAAATACTTACCAAAGTTTGATATCATCATCATATATCCTACATCAACCAAATCCCTGAAAAAAGCGGGTCGAGGTATCAACACCTGGTTTTGAGCTAGTTTCTGCGAAAAAAACAGGTTTTAGCCAACAAAACCAGGTTTTTGATGAAGCAGCTTCGCCACAACCCGTAGAAAAACCGTCGAAAACCTGTAAAAACTCATCAAAACCCATAAAAACCCGTAAAATACCGTAGTCGAAAACAGTCCAAAAGCTTGGTTTGCCGGGGCCACCAAACCTTGTTTTTTGTAGGTTAGAATGCCTCCGCAGCATATGCCCCTAAAACTTATGAATTCTATATAGGTTTTAAATAGATAAATGAAATCTAGATGTGAGCAAACGACGTGTTCTTGGATCGGCGGATGACGATATTGCATTTTTTCTGCATATGCCATTTTTTATTGATCTTTTTTTTGCTGATCATGAACATGTTTTTTCGGGAAAATACCTGCAAATTCTGCATATTTATATTTACAATACGATGTTGCATCTTTTCTGCATATTATGATATGTTTTATTGGTCATGGGTAGATTTGTTTTGCAATTTACATGCATATTCTGCATATTTGCAGTACATGGAAGACACGGGACGGTCGAAAATGCGTCAAAAATTTTGGAGTTTTAGGGGTTTCAGGATTAAATAAATAAGGTTAGAATGCAGAATGCCCGTCGGGGATTTTCCCACAGTATTCCCCACGACAATGTAAATGTTGATTAAACGGAATGGTAACCTCCAAAAAACGGCATTATACACAGACGTTATTGCATTTGTCCAATATTCTGTAATGTTTTATTGATCATGTCTTTTTTGCTGATCATGAGCATTTTTTTGGCAAATACCTGTATATTCTTCATATCTAAATTGTTCAATACCATGTTGCATTTTTTCTGCACATCATGACATTGTTTATTGTTCATGGAAAGATTTGGTTCCAATGTGCATGCAAATTCTGCATATTTGCAGTACATGGAAGACACGGGACGGTCGAAAATGCGTCAAGAATTTTGGAGTTTTAGGGGTTTCAGGACTAAATAAATAGGGTTAGAATGCAGAATGCCCGTCGGGGATTTTCCCACGGTATTCCCCACGATAATGAAATGCTCATTAAACAGGATGGTAACCTCCGAAAACGGCATTATACACATGTATACATGCGCTGTATATATTACATATATGTATCATGTACATACATATCAGATGTGAGTAAACGAGGCGTTCTTGGATCGGCGGATGACGATATTGCATTGTTTCTGTGCATATTCTGTGATTTTTAGTGATCTATACTTTTTTGCTGATCATGAAAATGTTTTGTGGCGAATACATGCATATTCTACATATTTAAAATGCGATATTGCATTTTTCTGCATATTATGACATTGTTTATTGTTCATGGAAAGATTTGGCTGCAATTTACATGCAAATTCTGCATATTTGCAGTACATGGAAGACACGGGACGGTCGAAAATGCATCAAGAATTTTGGAGTTTTAGGGGTTTCAGGACTAAATAAATAGGGTTAGAATGCAGAATGCCCGTCGGGGATTTTCCCACGGTATTCCCCACGATAATGAAATGCTCATTAAACAGGATGGTAACCTCCAAAAACGGCATTATACACAGACAATGTTGCATTTGTGTAATATTCTGTCATTTTTTGTTGATCAGGTTTCTTTTTTGCTGATCATGAGCAAGTTTTTTGGGGCAAATACCTGTATATTCTGCACATTTAAATTTACAATTTACAATACGATGTTGCATTTTTCTGCATATTATGACATGTTTTATTGCTCATGGGTAGATTTGTTTGGAATTTACATGCATATTCTGCATATTTGCAGTACATGGAAGACACAGGACGGTCGAAAATTTCGTCAAGAATTTTGGAGTTTTAGACGGTTCAGGACTAAATAAATAGGGTTAGAATGCCCGTCGGGGATTTTCCCACGGTATTCTCCACCATCCTGAAATGCACAGGATGGTAACCTCCGAAAACGGCATTATACACACACATATATATGCGCTGTAAATATTACATAATATGTATACATGTACATACATATTGGATGATATTAGATGTGAGTAAACGAGGTGTTCTTGGATCGGCGGATGACGATATTGCATTTTTTCTGCATAGTGTGTTTTTTTTGATTGATCATGAGCAAGTTTTTTTGGGCAAATACCTGTTTATTCTGCATATTGTAAATAACAATACGATGTTGTATTTTTTCTGCTTACTATCACATGTTTTATTGGTCATGGGTAGATTCTTTTGAAATTTACATGCATATTCTGCATATTTGCAGTACATGGAAGACACGGGACGGTCGAAAATGCGTCAAAAATTTTGGAGTTTTAGGGGTTTCAGGATTAAATAAATAAGGTTAGAATGCAGAATGCCCGTCGGGGATTTTCCCACAGTATTCCCCACGATAATGACATGTTGATTAAACAGGATGGTAACCTCCAAAAACGGTATTATACACAGACGATGTTGCATTTTTGTAATATTCCGTCATTTTTTGTTGATCATGTTCTTGTTCTGATATGAGCAATTTTTTGGGGGCAAATACCTGTATATTCTGCACATTTAAACTTACAATTTACAATACGATGTTGCATGTTTTCTGCAATGTTTACATTGTTTATTGTTCATGGAAAGATTTGTTTGCAATTTACATGCATATTCTGCATATTTGCAGTACATGGAAGACACGGGACGGTCGAAAATGCGTCAAGAATTTTGGAGTTTTAGGGGTTTCAGGACTAAATAAATAGGGTTAGAATGCCCGTCGGGGATTTTCCCACGGTATTCCCCACATAATGAAATGTTGATTAAACAGGATGGTAACCTCCGAAAACGGCATTATACACACATATATATGCGCTGTATATATTACATAATATGTATCATGTACATACATATTAGATGTGAGTAAACGAGGTGTTCTTGGATCGGCGGATGACGATATTGCATTTTTTCTGCATATCTGTGATTTTTATTGACTTTTTTTTGCTGATCATGAACAATGTTTTTTTTGGCAAATACCTGCAAAAACTGCAAATTTAAATTTACAATTTACAATACGATGTTGCATGTTTTCTGCATATCATGACATTGTTTATTGTTCATGAAAATATTTGTTTGCAATTTACGTGCGTATTCTGCATATTTGCAGTACATGGAAGACACGGGACGGTCGAAAATGCGTCAAGATTTTTGGAGTTTTAGGGGTTTCAGGACTAAATAAATAGGGTTAGAATGCAGAATGCCCGTCGGGGATTTTCCCACGGTATTCCCCACGATAATGAAATGCTCATTAAACAGGATGGTAACCTCCAAAAACGGCATTATACACAGACGATGTTGCATTTTTGTAATATTCCGTCATTTTTTGTTGATCATGTTCTTTTTCTGATATGAGCAATTTTTTTGGGGCAAATACCTGTATATTCTGCACATTTAAATTTACAATTTACAATACGATGTTGCATGTTTTCTGCAAATGTTTACATTGTTTATTGTTCATGGAAAGATTTGTTTGCAATTTACATGCATATGCTGCATATTTGCAGTACAAGGAAGACACGGGACGGTCGAAAAATGCGTCAATAATTTTGGAGTTTTAGGGGTTTCAGGACTAAATAAATAAGGTTAGAATGCCCGTCGGGGATTTTCCCACGGTATTCCCCACGATAATGACATGTTGATTAAACAGGATGGTAACCTCCGAAAACGGCATTACACACAAACGATATGGCATTTTTCAATATTCTGTCATTTTTGATTGATCATGTACTTTTTTTACTGATCATGAGCAATATTTTTTGGGCAAATACCTGCATATTCATGCATATTCTACATATTTAAATTTAGAATTTACAATACGATGTTGCATGTTTTCCGCAAATGTTTACATTGTTTATTGTTCATGGAAAGATTTGTTTGCAAATTACATGCATATTCTGCATATCTGCAGTACAAGGAAGACACGGGACGGTCGAAAATGCGTCAACAATTTTGGAGTTTTAGGGGTTTCAGGACTAAATAAATAGGGTTAGAATGCCCGTCGGGGATTTTCCCACGGTATTCCCCACGATAATGACATGTTGATTAAGCAGGATGGTAACCTCCGAAAACGGCATCATACACAGATATACATATGCGCTGTATATATTACATATATGTACATGTACATACATATTAGATGTGAGTAAACGAGGTGTTCTTGGATCGGCGGATGACGATATTGCATTTTCTCTGCATATTCTGTCAATTTTAGTGGTTATTTTTTTGTGCTGATCAGGAGCATGTTATCTTGGCGAATACCTGCATATTCTACATATTGATTATACATGATTGTACGATATTGCATGTTTTCTGCATATTATGACATTGTTTATTGTCCATGGAAAGATTTTGGTCGCAATTTACATGCAAATTCTGCATATTTGCAGTACATGGAAGGCACGGGACGGTCGAAAATGCGTTAATAATTTTGGAGTTTTAGGGGTTTCAGGACTCAATAAATAGGGATAGAATGCCGTCCCGGATTTTTTTAAGGGGTTTCAGGACTAAATAAATATGGTTAGAATGCCCGTCGAGATTTTCCCACGATATTCCCCACGACAATGAGATTTTGATTAAACAGGATGGTAATCTCTGAAAACAGCATTACACACACATATATATATATATGCGCTGTATATACTACATATATGTACATTTACAATCATGCACATACATATCAGATGTGAGTAAACGAGGCGTTCTTGGATCGGCAGATGACGATATTGCCTGTTTTCTGCATATTCTGTCAATTTTAGTGGTCATATATTTTTTTTGCTGATCATGAGCATGTTTTTTTGGCGAATACCTGCATATTCTACACATTTATAATACGATATTGCATTTGTTCTGCATATTATGACATTGTTTATTGTTCATGGAAAGATTTGTTTGCAATTTACATGCATAT
This sequence comes from Cladocopium goreaui, assembly GCA_947184155.2. Lineage (NCBI taxonomy): Eukaryota > Dinophyceae > Suessiales > Symbiodiniaceae > Cladocopium > Cladocopium goreaui. Next base: position 437,285 of record CAMXCT020003813.1, read on the forward strand.
TCTGCATATTTGCAGTACATGGAAGACACGGGACGGTCGAAAATGCGTCAAGAATTTTGGAGTTTTAGGGGTTTCAGGACTAAATAAATAGGGTTAGAATGCCCGTCGGGGATTTTCCCACGGTATTCCCCACGATAATGAAATGCTGATTAAACAGGATGGTAACCTCCGAAAACGGCATTATACACACATATATGCGCTGTACATGTACATTTACAATCATGTACATACATATCAGATGTGAGTAAACGAGGTGTTCTTGGATCGGCGGATGACGATATTGCATTTTTTCTCAACAATTTTGGAGTTTTAGGGGTTTCAGGACTAAATAAATAGGGTTAGAATGCCCGTCGGGGATTTTCCCACGGTATTCCCCACGATAATGACATGTTGATTAAGCAGGATGGTAACCTCCGAAAACGGCATCATACACAGATATACATATGCGCTGTATATATTACATATATGTACATGTACATACATATTAGATGTGAGTAAACGAGGTGTTCTTGGATCGGCGGATGACGATATTGCATTTTCTCTGCATATTCTGTCAATTTTAGTGGTTATTTTTTTGTGCTGATCAGGAGCATGTTATCTTGGCGAATACCTGCATATTCTACATATTGATTATACATGATTGTACGATATTGCATGTTTTCTGCATATTATGACATTGTTTATTGTCCATGGAAAGATTTTGGTCGCAATTTACATGCAAATTCTGCATATTTGCAGTACATGGAAGGCACGGGACGGTCGAAAATGCGTTAATAATTTTGGAGTTTTAGGGGTTTCAGGACTCAATAAATAGGGATAGAATGCCGTCCCGGATTTTTTTAAGGGGTTTCAGGACTAAATAAATATGGTTAGAATGCCCGTCGAGATTTTCCCACGATATTCCCCACGACAATGAGATTTTGATTAAACAGGATGGTAATCTCTGAAAACAGCATTACACACACATATATATATATATGCGCTGTATATACTACATATATGTACATTTACAATCATGCACATACATATCAGATGTGAGTAAACGAGGCGTTCTTGGATCGGCAGATGACGATATTGCCTGTTTTCTGCATATTCTGTCAATTTTAGTGGTCATATATTTTTTTTGCTGATCATGAGCATGTTTTTTTGGCGAATACCTGCATATTCTACACATTTATAATACGATATTGCATTTGTTCTGCATATTATGACATTGTTTATTGTTCATGGAAAGATTTGTTTGCAATTTACATGCATATTCTGCATATTTGCAGTACCATATGCATGGAAGACACGGAACGGTCGAAAAATGCGTCAAACATTTTGGAGTTTTAGGGGTTTCAGGACTAAATAAATAGGGTTAGAATGCCCGTCGCGGATTTTCCCACGGTATTCCCCACGATAATGAAATGTTGAATAAACAGGATGGTAACCTCCGAAAACGGCCTTGTACACACATATATGCGCTGTACGTATGTACATTTACAATCATGTACATACATATCAGATGTGAGTAAACGAGGTGTTCTTGGATCGGCGGATGACGATATTGCATTTTTTCTGCATATTGTGACATTTTTTATTGATCATGGGTAGATCCATTATTTTTCATTGTTTTTTCGTTATTTTGACGATGTGTTTCAGTATTTTTCATTGTTTTTTTCCTAATTATATGGTACAACCGAAAGTTATATTGCCACCCTGGTGGAAAGACATGGATTTCAAGAAAAAGCCCGTGTACCGCGTGAGAAATCCGGGAGGCATTCTAACCTTATTTATTTAGTCCTGAACCCCCTTAAAAAATCCGGGACGGCATTCGGTGATCTTTCAGTATTTTGAAGATGTTGTTCATTATTGTTCAGTGTTTTTTATTTTGAAGATGTTGTTCATTGATTCTAATTATTTTGAGGATGTTAGTTCATTATTTTTCAATGACTTTTCATTATTTTCAAGATGTGTTTCATTATTTTTCGTTGATTTTTCAATGTTGTTAATTACATGTTTTTCATTGATTTTTTAGTGTTTTTGAATTTGTTTCATTATTTTTCATCATGTTTTGGGTAGTTTTTTTTGGCAATTTACATGCGTATTCTACATATTTGCAGTACCATATACATGGAAGACACGGGACAGTCAAAAATTCGTCAAAAAAATTGGAGTTTTAGGGGTTTCAAGACTAAGCAAATAGGGTTAGAATGCCCGTCGGAGATTTTCCCACGGTATTCTCCACGATAATGAAATGTTGATTAAACAGTATGGTAACCTCCAAAAACGGCATTATGCACACATATATGCGCTGTATGTATGTACAATTACAACCATGTACATACATATCAGATGTGAGTAAACGAGGTGTTCTTGGATCGGCGGATGACGATATTGCATTTTTTCTGCATATTGTGATTTTTTTTAATTGATCATGGGTAGATCCATTATTTTTCATTGTTTTTTCGTTATTTTGACGATGTGTTTCATGATTTTTCATTGTTTTTTTCCTAATTATATGGTACAACTGAAAGTTATAATGTCACTTTGGTGGAAAGACATGGATTTCAAAAAAAAACGTGTACCGCGTGAGAAATCCGGGAGGCATTCTAACCTTGTTTATTTAGTCCCGAAACCCCTTTTAAAAAATCAGGGACGGCATTCAGTGATTTTTCAGTATTTCGAAGATGTTTTTCATTATTGTTCAATGTTTTTTTATTTTAAAGATGGTTTTCATTGATGTTTCATTATTTTGAAGATGTTGTTCATTATTTTTCAATGATTCTTCATTATTTTCAAGATGTGTTTAATTATGTTTCATTGATTGTTCAATGTGTTTACATGTTTTTCATCATTTTTCATTGACTTTTCAATGTTTTAAAGATGTTTTTCATTATTTTTCATTGTATTGTTGGGTAGATTTCATGCATATTCTGCATATTTGTAGTACATGGAAGACACGGGACGGTCGAAAATTCGATATTTTGGAGTTTTGGGGTCTTCAGGACTACATAAATAGGGTTAGAATGCCGTCCCGGATTTGTTTAGGGGTTTCAGGACTAAATAAATAGGGTTAGAATGCCTCCCAAATTTCTCACGCGGTACGCGGAAATGGATATCTAAATCCACTTGCCGCCACCAAATGGGCATTCTAACTTTCAGTCCGGCGGTATAATCCCTGCGGTAGACAAGAAGGCACGGTCCAGATGCATCTTTGCCCAACAACCGAGCAGATCCAAGCAGCATGCTCATAAACAAATTCATCTGAATTCTTCACCAACTTCTACCTATCATCTGGGCATTCTTCAACCCTTTTCGCCGCACCTAGCTCTGCATCTGGAGATTGTGGTGCTTCTGGAAGCTCCTGTTCCGCAGAAGAGGGACAACCAGCTTGAGGTCAGGGAGAATCACGCCCCAAGCGGCAAACCAATTGGTTTATGCGACAGGAATTGTGCATCCCAAAGTGGGTTGTCCACGAATCTAGCTGGTTGGTGGTTGACCTACCCCTCTGAAAAATATGAGTTCGTCAATGGGAAGGATGACATCCCATATATGAAATGAGAAATACCACATGTTTGAAATCACCAACCAGCTAGACTAGTTCCACTGTCCTCTGTCTGACTAAGAGAGGGTGTGGGCAGAAACCGTCTTGGTGCACTCTTTGGAACACCTGAACAGCAAAACAATATGAAATGCAGATCACCGGCAACGTGCTAGCTGCTTTTGTTGCTGTTCATGTTGCCAATCGGACGATGGCGTCATTTGTCCAGGTTCCTGAAAAACTGGCATGCAGAAATTCATATGATTCATATGCCTAAAAGGACAAGAATCCATAAAATCTGGCCAAAAATCTGCAAGAACGATGTCAAGACCAACCAACCTTTGCACCAAAAAGCACCTAGCTCGGCTGGAGATGCTTCGGATTTTATCCGCTCCTGACAACTTGGCGCAGGGAAATGTAGGATCCAAAGGGAATGTCTTCAATAAAAGGGATCGATAAACCATGGTTTTATAATGTTTTATGGGGATTTTTTGGCAGCCAAAATAGAGGCAACAAAATAGAGGTTCCAAATTTGGAGACAAAAATTCAGACAGCTCCACAGACAGAAACAAAAAAAAACGCTGATCCTCAGCTTCCTGAAAAAGATCATCCCAGTTATCGCATAGCAAAATGGAAATCCATCTGCCGAGCTGCAAAATCCCCCCCATTGTGCAGTCGTCTCACCTTCAACTGGTCCCTGAGCTGGGATGGCCCAGAATAGGTACCCATGATTAGGTATTGATTGGTAGCTTAGTCAAGACGGGCAGAAAAGAAACTTACCCTCTGGTTATGACTAACAGTTAGCCATGGAAAATTCCACCATTTTATAGCTAGGTAAACCATCTATTTCTATGGGCCATGGCTTTCATGGCTATGTTAAATAACCAGAGGGTAATTCTACCCAATGTCATAGAATTGGATGATGGGAAAATTTACAGGAAACCCCTATATTTGATGGTAAAAACCATGGTTTCCTGTAGATTTTCCCTTAAACCAATCCATTGACAATGATACCCAGAATTCTGCCCAATGATACCCATCAAACCATAGAAGATGGCCGGCTAGAGGATTTACCGATGAAAAGAATGGTGGTTTTCCACAGCTCTGTTGGTTTACTGGAGGATAGACGCTCCATTTCTCCCATCATTACCCTCTGGTTACAAATAACATAGCTATACATAGCTATGAAAAGCCATGGCCCATTGAAATAGATGATAAAAATCACGATTTACCGTTCTTTAAAAAAATGAACATCAGTTCCTTACGGAAAATCATGATTTACCCTTCTTAAAAAAAAATGAACATCAGTTCCTTACGGAAAATCCCATTAGAAGAAATCCCATCCAAAAATCCCATTCAAATCAACACCAAATCACCATGAAATCACCATATCACAGTCGCGTCCTCGGATCGCACACTGGGAACACCTGCGTCAACGTTCGCGGCAGAAAATCGCTGGAAGATGAATTGATCATTTTTTCCACCAGTGCAATAAAAAGATATAAAAAGGAGTTGCAATATTTTAAGGAGTTTTCCACCATTGCAATATAAAAATTGGAGTTTCCGCAAAAAATCGAGGTACAGCGACAAAATAACGATTGAAACCGACCAAATGTTAGAGCTGAACCAACATTTTTTTGGGCAACGACATTGGAATTCAAAACACGGACAATAAACCAGCAAAAGAAGTATGTGTTAAAGTCTAAGGGCCAGGAATGCATCTCACCAAGCCATGTTTGGTGTGTGCAACGGTCTCAAAGCTATAGACATAGGGTCATAGGGATATGATATGTCCAACAGCCACTGGGGGCGCCAAAAGAAATGAGGATTTAGCCTCCAGAAATGGGACTATATCCAACACAAATGGGCATGGCATATATCATATACCCAATAGACAAAGAGACATGTCCAACAGATATGGAGATATGCGATATAGCCTAGATACACAGTCCAAGAAATGGTATACATAAGAAAACGGCAAATGATTTTGTGACCTTGGTTGCTAACCACGTGCAGTAGGCAGTTGAGTCCCTGCAAATAGGAATATCAGGGTGAAGGAGGAATGCAAGAAATAAACATGCAGATACCACCAGCAAGCGTGGATGCGAGCAACATGGAGATATAAACAATGGCAAGTGCAAGGTAGCAGCAATCAAACCCTACCAGCCCTACTCAATAGGGCTTCTGTAAAGTAAACATCTAGGATAAACAACCTAGCTCATAGTGAAAACAGGTTTCACCACAATCAAGAAACATCAACTTCCCCGTCCACGGTTCCATTTAACTGACCTTGGCTTCCAGCTTCCCACAGATCAGGCTCCTGTGCTCTCAGAGATGTCGAGAGCAGAATTGGTGACTGGGAAAGTCCACATCATTGGGGCCCAAGCAAGGTCCCTTTGGTAACGCGGAAACTCCAACGGTGATCCAACCGAAAGGTCGCTGCTTCGATGGTATGACATATAAAAATCATGATTCATCTCCTTGATCAGTACATGACAACTACCAGTCAGTATACAATTATATATACATTCATTGACTACATATTTCAATATACATATATATAATATAATATAATATATAATATACTTGTAACCAATATAACCATTATAATCTCCCCGTTTTAGATGATTCTATCCCAAAAAAAACTTGGCCGCAAAAGAAACGGCAGCTCCTTCCACAGCCGCATTCCTGGCACCGCTGGTTAGCTATGGAGGTGTCTGAAAATTATTTTGGATACGGCAAAAACCTCAGATTCATGGAAGATGTGGAAGATGTGGCTGAGATTTCCGAGATTTTGCTGAGTTTTGATGAACATGTCATGATCTTCTCAAGATGTTTTGCATCTGGCTATGCCTCAAACCCTCGAGTCCCCCATTCCGAAAAATGCCCGTGGCCTTCAACTGGCGATGATGGAGGCTCTGGAATCTCCTCCACATCTGGTGGTTTAGGTAGCCGCGCAGAGCGCTTGCCTGCACTTTCTGATCTTTCTGAAATGAATCGGCCGTAAAAATTGGTTGGTTGGGAACCTGATGAATTTTAGTGCTGTAGCCCAAAAACTGGTATGATGAATACAAAGAGTTGCCGAAATCTGGTCTTATGAAATTTCGACCACCCAGAAAATCTCGGACCCATTCAGGAGAAACTTGGAAAACCCTGGGTGTTACCATCAAATACAACCCGGCGGAAGGGAAACCGCGCGAGCGTTTTGATTGGTTGCTTCCAGGAGAGTCACAATCACCTGTAATTTACAATATAAAATGCTCTTCCGATCAGTTTGGATAACTGAATTTGGGTTTAAAAAAGTGGATGCAAAATCTATTGATTTTTAACAAATCCAGGTAAACATCATGTGCATCAGACGTGGATGCGCAGATTTTTTTTCACACTCTTCGTCGGCTCAGCGATCCATCAGTGTGGAAGCTGTCTTCGACAGCAAGTTGCCATTATGGCACTCATAACGCCACTGCCAGCAGCGTAGCAACATGTAACGTAGTAAACGATCCCAGAGATCTCAGCAGCGTAGCAACATGTCACGTAGTAAACGATCCCAGAGATCTCAGCAGCGTAGCAACATGTAACGTAGTAAACGATCCCAGAGATCTCAGCAGCGTAGCAACATGTCACGTAATAAACGATCCCAAGGATCTCAGCAGCGTAGCAACCTGTAACGTAGTAAACGATCCCAGGGATCTCAGCAGCGTAGCAACATGTAACGTAGGAAACTATCTCAGAGATTACCAGCAGCGTAGCAACATGTAACGTAGTAAAAGATCCCAGAGATCTTAGCAACATCGCAATATATCCTGTACGAAGTACAAGGAACATTACCATGCCCCCCAACCCTACCCCACCCCAACCCCAAGAGCAACATGGCAATATATCATGTACGAAGTACCAGGAACGTTAACATGGCCCCCCACCCCACCCCACCCCAACCCCAAGACAAAGAGCAATACTCAAAAAAGAAGCAAAACGCACGTACGGTTTTCCTGCCGTAGGCAAATACAAGGATTTGTTCCTGTAGTTTCCTCAGATTTTTGTTGGGGTGCCTTGGGTGATCTCCCCAGGTCGCCATTCAGAGGAAGCATCTCATCTTTCTTGCTTGTTAAGCACTTAACCCATACATTCAACTGGTTGGTTGCAGAGAATACCCTCTGGTAAACTAACATAGCTATTGAAAATCACCATTAATAGTGGATTTTCCCATTAAAATGGTGATTTTCCATAGTTTTTTGTATGTTTACCAGAGGGTAAAAGGAAAAAACACATGGAGTTTAGCAGCAAATCCGCCGATTTCGGTGTTTAACAAAAATCCCTTCCATCCTGTCCACCTCGATTAGGCCGTGGCAGACGCAAGGAACCAGCCCGCGGCTCCTGCCATAAAACACCAAAAAAATGATGGTTTATAAAAGGCAACCGTAAACATGCTGGAATTGGGGATAGTTTATGGATAGTTTACTATGGTTTTACCATTGAGGTACTTGGGGGTAGCATATTTTCCGAGTTACTCCTAGTAGGTGTGGGCTCGGTCATCCCACGACTCATCGGATCGACATCTCCCCCATCCCACGGATGTTTTCTGACCCATCCCCCATTTCTTGTCCGATTTCGGAAAGCCATTTCCCCCTAGAATTCTGTTTTTTTCCCCATTTGTATCCCATTGTCTCCCCATATTCTTGGTTATATCACAAATTGAGTGGATAAAATCGAATAATCCCATAATATCCCCTTCTGTTCCTGTATCCTCAGGAAATATCCCCATATCATTGACGTGGCCCTACTCCTCGCTGTTGGCCATGTAGATGGGCCATCCCTCATCTTGTAGCGCCAAGGTTGGCACGTCGCCTTGGGAAGCCAAAAAAACTGGTCTTGTAACACAGAAACAATGCTTTCAAGAGCTTAAAATGGAAATTCAACCCACCAAAAATATGAGTGTTTCCAGTGATTCAACATGTTCTTTGGATGTTCAACACTGTTCAACCCACAAAAAAAATCTATGAGTTTCCAATGCTTTCAGCATCAATGTTGGCATGTCCAACATGGAGGTTGAAGCAGGAAATTCTGTGGACTTCACCAACATCAATGGTGGTTTCAATGGCCGACTCGACTCAATCCAAACATCAGTGTTAATCTGGCACCCAAACGGTACCCTGAAAGAGCTCGTTCATGGATGTTTATTCCTTCAAATATGGTAACAATAGCTTTTGACCCATCCCCATCGAAATCCGAAAAAAGATTGACGACCATCCCCCAAGCACCAGGAAAACCATGGAACTTGACACTTGAGTCACTTGACCATGGCATATCCTTTTAGTGTAGTTCTCTTCTTTGTGCCCGCACGCTGGCCAAAAAATTGTTCAAAGTACAATGGTTGGTGGGCATACCAACAAAAGGAAAGGTCAAAAACAAATGATCAAGAAAAAGTGGATTGAGCATCAAGCAAGTAGATATTTATTAGAATCCATCGAAATTCGTTCAAACCCACACTCTGGTAATCCCCTAAACCAGCCCGTGTCTCTGAGCCACTGTAATCTTGCATCGCATTCAACCTCCGGTGAGTCAATAGGCAAGTCAAAGTTGACACCAAGACATGGTTGATTTCAGATGGGGAACCCCCAGTATCATTTGGCTCTGGAGCAATAATGTCAATCATAGATTCATAAACCCTGGCTGATTCATCATGGGGTTCCCAAAAAAAATGGTGTATATACATATATATATAATTGGCTATATAATAAGATGGTACCTGGTACTCCTCTCGGTTCAACAGCAAAGTAGTTACTATTCATCCGGGGTTGACATAGCTGAGAAAATAGCTGTGACTCAAAATTGCATCTGACCCCCATCTCCATGTGATGTGGCTGAGTTCAACCTGGCCAGCTGGAAAATAAAAAAGTACCCCAATAATGTTCGATGATTAATGTGGTAAACCCGATAAAAACAAAAAAAACATCCCCAATTTAGAGGCTCACTATTGGGTATACCTCTAGAAATAGGATGATTTAAAAGGACCCTACAATTTACCTGAATACATAAACTCTGCTTCCAAGGTCTATGTTAGGGCAAATTCACCCTGCCTTTTAGCTCTATGTCCCAAGGTCTATCTTAGTGAGCGGAAGTGGTTTGTTTTTTGCTCTTGCAAAAGTCGTTTTTTACAAATAAACGTAGACCCCGGTTTCTCGTTTCTCAGTTTCAGGGTCTACGTTTGTTTCCGGGAGTGTATCATTGATACTAGGCTCTGGGTATCGTTGATACTTAGATACTGGTATCTGAGCATCATAGATACTAGGGTTGGGTTTCTGCGGTTATGCATGCAATACGTGAAAATTACTCTTGGATGACTCACCCACAAAACATCTCAAGCGCCACAGTTTTTTTTAACAACGAAGCTCACATGTATCCTGCATCCCTCAACTTCTGCTCATCCTCTTCAAAGAGCTTGGCGACGAAATGCCAATGCTTCAAAGCCACAGTTTCACTGGTTGTACTCCTCAGGACGCAGTCTGCTGGCTCCTCACGAAGAAGATTCAAAGTCATTTGGGTCGTCTGCTTGCTGTTTGGGAGATACCCCATGGGTCCTGCCTCGGCCACCTTGAGGAGATATATAGTCCTTCACTTCCTGGTCATCCAATTTCTTTTCAATTGGTTCCACCCTCCGGTTGTACCACTGCTCAACCCGCTCGATGACCGCATCCGCACCTTTCTGGCCTTCTCTGGAGACGTTTTCCAGTATCAAGTCCAAGGCGCGCAAGCTGCCCCGCACGCGGATGTAGTAGTGCTTCAACACCTCGTCCATGTCATCTTCGGCAAGAACCTTGTTCAGCGTCCGGAAGTCGTTTCCCTGCTTTGCCACCTCCTTGACCACAGATGTGAAGTCTTCGAAAGGCAGCGGTCGCACCACAACCAGCCTTGACATGTCAAACCTTTCGGTGATGATGTCGGCCACAGCAGACACGCTGACCTCCAAAATGAACTTGCACGCGGCATTGTCGTAGGTGATGTTGCGAGCGAAGGCACCGAGGGTGGAAGCAATGTCATCACAGGCATCCCTACTAAATTTGTCTCCGCGGCTTTTGGTTGTGAGTTGCAGGTATAGCACGACGGCACTGCCTGTTCGGTGCTTGGACGTCTCATTCACCCGTTCCAGCAAAAATTTGACATTTGACGGGTAATATCGGGGCAAATCTACGGCTTGTAACACTTGGGGTAGCCTCGTTCAGCTTCAAGTAACAGAAATATCAAGAGGAAGCACCCTTTTGCCATTCTTCACATGCTCACACATGAGATTGTTCAGCATGGTTGACTTCCCAATGCCTTGGGAACCACTGACCACCAAGAAGGAAGGGGTGCTCAAAGCTTTACGTTGAGGTGAATTGATGAAGTCCTTGATGTATTCCTCCTCGACCGGCCGTGCAGGAGCGGGCTCTGTCCTTTCCAGCCTTTGCCCAGCCTTCCTCACTGCCCTGTTCATGAAGAAGCCAGGAAGGAACCTTTGAATGAGATGCAAAACCAAACAGGAACCACAGCGCCTAACCTCAATCAATACATGAATTTGAAGCAAATAATTCGACATCTTTGAACAACAGCTTGGTAGAGTTTGAACCTGAACCTACACATAGAAACTCTGACCACCTCAACAATTATCCCCTTCATTCAATCCAAACATTATCACAACAACCTCAACAACACATTTAGCAAGATAATCAAAAAAAACAGTCAAACATTTCAAACTATAACGCGAAGAAAAAACAAAGCAACATCCCACCTGACCTTTAACCTGTCTAGTCCTAGCATCCCCGTTTTACCATGTTTTTTCCCATTTTTGATTGGCGACCGGCCAGCCCCGGACGAACCAAAAAGACGCCGCCTGGCACGCGCCAGCTCTGCAAAGCGGATGAGCCTGGAGGAGATCTAACCACAGGATGGGGGATCTTGGAGTCAGAAACGGGTGAACATGGTGCCAGAGTTCGATGGAACATGATGGAACTATATACCCTCTGGTAAACGTTTACAGTTTGCTATTCAAAATGGCCATAGACATCGTGGATTTACCCATGAAAATCGCATGGTGATTTTCCAGTTCGTTACGTTAGTTACCGTTAGTTTACCGGAGGGTAATCGGAATTGATTCATTCCATCTTACGAGGAATTCCATCGAATTCCATCTTATAATGGTTGAAATCCTAATTGAAGATTGGAAATGCGTCAACCATTCAACCAGGAATTTCATTCCATCCAAAGAAAAGTCGGAGACCAAGAACAGATCACCCGATGGAATTGCGAATCTTGATTGATGTTTGGAATTAAAAAACAAACGTGTCCAAGAAAACACGAAATTGGCACCCTTTGGTCTTTTCAATCTTTGGATATACAAGTCTTCCAACGGGAGAAACAGCAAATGATCAACAAAAATAAGGTTTGAAAATGAAAGGACGGACAGACCGTGTCTTCGACATGGGATCTTGCAATGTTTGGTGATATTTCATCAAGACTTCTGAGGACGTTGTCCATGCACAAAGCATGTGGCTGGTCAAAAATGAACGCCGCACCTGATGGCCAGTTTTGTCAGCAGCGGTCACCAGTGTCACTTTTGGAAAACGGCAAATCATGTCTATCCCCACGTTTCTGATGGTTAAAACCTCTAAAACTCATTAAACTCATAATCAAGTCCCAGTTAAGTCCCAGCTTTGAAAGTCCCAGTGGTGAAGCTGCCCACATCTAAGTTGTTACACCCAGCACTGGGTGTCCGGACTCATGTCCCAGTCGGCCCACATGACCTGGAAAATGTGCGGCATGTTCCGCGGCGGATCAGCGAGGTACTCAGAAAATCCACTGAAGAATAGTCGTTTTACTCTGATGGGATGGGTACAACCCAGGAAGCTATTGAAATACGGATACCACAGATACCCTCCTGGGTTGAAATTCCTTGAAATAACACAGCCATACACAGCCTCTATCAGAGTAAAAATGTCCAAGAGGAAAGCTCTGCCAAAAAACGGCTGCATTTTCCTGCATGCATTTAGATCCTGACCTGCAGTGGCTTGCAGTTTACCCGTTTACCCATTCCGCATTCAATTGGCAGTGTGTCAAAACCTTGTACCCCTGGTGAACATCAAAATAGCTGGTAAATGGATGTTCATCCCACTAAAAATGGTATTAATAGGTATTGATCCATACCCAATTCACTCTGAAATTCCATGAGACCGACGATGATTTTTCATCAGATTTTCCCCAACTCTTTGAATTCTGCAGAATTTCTCTCACTGGATTCTTGATGATTCTTGATGATCTTTGACCCCAACAATTTCGCAGCCACCAGTGCCACCAATGCCACCTGCAATTTCCAGCCGTCCGGCTTCATCCATCGCCGCCTCCGTTGCCGTCGCTCCATCGCTAACATCAACCGGTGGAAGATGGTGGTGGGAATCCCCCCACTGAAAAAGAAAAGCCCAAAGGCCAGCCTTTTGACGGGATATCAATGGGAAAATTTGGGTGAAGAATGGTTATATCCCATTTTAATGATTGATAATCAAACCATTATATCCAAAATTTTGGTGAATTTATTAAAAATTATATAACCATTAATAATTTTTAAAAAAAACCTGTGCCAGGCTTTTCCGAACGCAATTTATGTGAAAGCCGCCATCATCTCCTTGGCACCTCGCAACATCACAGGCTGCGGAGAAGATCCAGGGTCATGTTGGCGCGACTGCAGGTGCGATCTGTTGATGCTTTCTTTGTACAAGTCACAAGTTACCCTCTGGTTATGTCAAAATAGCTATTGAAAATGACCATTTATAGTGGAATTTCGAATTGAAAATGGTGATTTTCCATAGTTATGTTAAATTACCAGAGGGTAAAGGCCCAAAATTCATCCCATGCTGGGAATACGTGGTTGGACATTCTTCATCCCAAATGTTGCGGGCCGGAGTTTTTTTACGCCACCGTGGCAGATTAATCTGCTGAAGATGGAAATGTACCACTGTTGTGCATCCCGCTGGGAGCCAAAAAACTTCAGCGGAGCCCCTAGGCTTTTGAGCATCCTGGATTGGGGCAATAGGTTTAGGGTTGAGCCATTCCCCATGACTGGATTGGGGCAGTTCCAGGATTCATCAGAGAGGTCCCAAGAACTCGTTAGCCATCCGGTCCAAGACGAGTTGATGGTAGATGTATCAAACTAGTTCATGGAGATGAATGGATAATGGATATGAATGGATTACCCTCTGGTAAACTAACATAGCTATTGAAAATGACCATTTATAGTGGATTTTCCCATTGAAAATGGTGATTATCCATAGCTATTTTGACATAACCAGAGGGTACTTGGGCTGATTTCTAACCACCTTAGCAACTTAGCTAACCACCTTTGATCCTCCCAATCCTTCGCTTTTCTCCCCGTCAGGCGCGGAAGGGGAGTCCCAGGGCGCTGCGGATGGCTTCGGCCGCCACCTGCGGATCGGGACCTGGGACGGGGATCGCATAGAGAGACGAAAAGAAAAACTCTTCGGGAAGGGAAACTGCGGAAAAAAAATGGATGGTTTGAGATGGTTTCCGATATCATGACCAATTTTTTATGGCTTTTTATGGGTTTGACCTGCAGCCATCGTGGGTTTGACCTGCGTCAATGCGTGTGTCACAGTGGCGCCCTTTTGGCAACTGGTGAATCGAAATCATAGCCCTGATCCTTGGAGGCTTCACCAAAGATCTGATTTCAGACCTTGAAAATGACCAGTTCCTAGGTCCAAACTTCTCCAAAGTGGCGTTCAACCTCCATTCTTGCTGGTTAGAATCTTCATTTCCGTTGTTTCAAGTTCCTGAGTTAGAATCTCCATATTATCCCAAACTTAGTTGCATAAAATCCGAAAATGAGTTGCCTCAAATCGCAAGGCCTGAGTTACTTCACATCTACACTTTGGTGGAATTCTTAATAAAAATCCACCAGTTTTCTCGGTGAATCTGTTCCCAGTTCGGAAAAAACCCTGTTCCGTTCTCAGCTTCCAACCCAAGACCAGTCGTGAAGCCTCGTCCAGTATGGAATCATTGGAATCTGCACCCCAAATTCCAGTTCTGGATGTTTGGGGTTTTGATGAGAGTGACTTGGATGTGTAAAAACATGTAAAAACACTCCCATTTTTTCTGAGGATCATGAAAATTCATGAAAATTCCAATCCTCAGAAAATGGTGCCTCTGTAGTTTTTCAGAAAAAATCCCTGATGGTTTTTGGGGGCTGCGAGCTGCGGAATCCGGAAGTCAAAATGCCAGACCCAATCCGTGTCCGACGTGTCATGGGGAGATTCAACTCGTTAGAGCAGACAGAAAATCCTCAAGACATTTAATCAGTCCCATGGTTTGTTGGAAAATCATGGAAAATCCACTATTTATAGATGATTGTCACATGTAAATGACCATAAAAAGTTCGGGGATTTCCCAGCCATGGTTCATTTTCCAGGAAGTCGCGCACCACGGTGCTTCGACCTCGACCGCAGACTGAGCATCCCTACCGCGACTTGCGCACCAACAAAGGCCTGCAATCACTGATGAAAAAAATTAATGTATATCTTATTAATATATATATATATATTGATTATTAATGTATAGTATTAGTATCACTGATGATGATATCCCCCATGAAATCATATCATCTGGCTCTGTCTGAAAATGGGGGACGCAGTTCAACCGCAATTTTCATGCGGAAAAACAATGGTGAACCATTGGATTTTGGTGAATGGAACATGTGGCTCTTAAAAAAGGCACCGGTATTCCAAGTGCAGAAAGCGGCGCCTATCTTTTGATGAGTGCGGTTCATACACCATCAGGGGTGGCGATAAAATTTCTCTCCAGAAAAACCAAGGTTTTTGCGTCAATCCCGGATTGATCAACTCTGCTAATGAAAAATTTGGGCGTTACCCCAAAAATAGCTATAAAATACCGTTAAAAGTGGTACCCACTCCCCATATATATATATATATTTATATTTAATTATTTATTTATTTATCTATTTATTTATTTACTTAGTTAGTTATATTTATTTATTTAGTTATTTATTTATTTATTTAAATTATATTCATTTATTTAGTTGTTTATTTAAATTCTATTTATTTATTTATTTATTTATATTTATTTATTTATTTATGTATTTATTTATTTATTTTATTATTATTACTATTATTATTATTAATCCATATATATATATATACATATATCCATATCACATTATTGATGGCTAATCCCCATTGTTCTCATCAAACATTCCCCACTGTTGATGTTTAAATCCTCTCATTCTCCCATTCTTATTCCATTAAGCCATTATAATCCCTACTCTTGATGGGTTTAGAACCTACTATTGTCCCATTCACCCACTATAAACAATGATTAACCCCAAATCTTTATGCTTAAAACCACCCAAAAAAGGCCTATTCTATTCCCATAGGACTAACAGAACACACCACTCACTGGTGCCCCGTCACCTCGAGATTCTCGTTGCCACGTTCCCTCATCACCTGAGCGGATAAAATCACCGGTCATCGCAGGATGGAAAAGGATTTGGTCTGTGAAATAACCAATCACACCCAAGCATTTTATACATATATCAGGTATATAGAGAGAGAGGGAGAGAGATTTTAAAAGAGAATCTCAAGCTATGATCGGACATGGATCCTGCGTCAAGTAGGCTGGAGTATCCAGTTTTTGAACGATGTCAGAAGATCAGGCTGATCAGGTCCCTTGGGTACATATTTCATGGTAGGCATTTGTTTTGATAAATAGTGTACAGTCTTGTGTACAGCTTTATGAATCATTGTCTTCTTTCATTTCTGGTCACAATGGAGTCTAGTTCAGAATCTTGGACCCATGGGTTTTTCCATCCAGCGGAAGAATTGTAGGTGACTGAAAATATCGCCCAGCGATTGAAAAGCCAGGAACTCGCAACTAGTCTGCAGCCAGGGACTCGCCTTTGTTGCAGCTTTTTTTCACCATTGCTGAAGGAAAGTCCTGATGTTTTTGAATCGCTCGCTCTGGTGATGCAAGGTACCGATGCTTCACCTGGAACAGCTTGAAATTGACTGGACTTTTTGCTTTCTGCCCTGGCGTCTAGAGGTAGATGAGCTGATCTTGAACTCTCGAGCTGTCACCACCGTGGTCTGGATTGCCCCATGCCATCATGCTTCCATCTGCCAAAATCGCAGCACCAGTTGAGCCACAAATCTGCTGAACATTTCTGAGCTGATCCTGCACTCCGGAGCTGTCACCACCACGGTCTGGACGGCCCCATGTCACGACTTTTCCATCTGCCAAAATCGCGGCAAAAGCCCTGCCTGTGCTACAAATCTGCTGAACGTTCCTGAGCTGCACCACGGTGTGGATCTCCCCATGTGACAACTTTATGATCTCCAACACAACACAAAGCAAAAGCATGCCTTGTTGCAGCTATCTTTGGCTGTGCTATAGCAGCCTGTCTCCGTGGCAAAGCCCGGCAAGGCGAAGAGAATTGAATGGATTTAAAAGACGTCCGTCAGACGCAGCAAGCCTCAAGAAACCCTTTTTCAAAGACTGTTGTGCCGCTATTTTCAAGTCCGCAATGGTGCCAGATTCCAGGACCGATACGGTTTCACGCCGTCCACTTGGCAACAAGACTTCAAGGTTGATGGAATTGTCAGCCACCCGACCGCTCATGGGGCTCTACATGGCACAGCTGCAAAGGTGTAAGTGTAGCTAAACAGATAGGTGGTCGGAACAGCGGTTTGAGGTTTCCCCAGTTCCATGCATCTCTGCAGAAGGGGAAACACCTCTGCAGACCAATGGTGTCAATGGTGGTTTCTTTGCACAGGATTGGGTGATCACCACAACTTGGGTTTAAAATCAATGGTGCCTGTTCAATCACTTCTTTGAGAGCCTTTCACGTCCAACATGTCGCTACATGTCTGGTTGCCATGGACAACAAGGCTGCCCGGATTCTTTGCACCCAAGGCATTCGTCCTGCGGCTTTATCTCAAAGTAGGGATGGTTGCTCCCACCCTAGAGGCCCTAGGGATCTAAAGTGCTTAGATAAAGGTGTAGAATGACCCAGGCACTTCGACAGCCGCAGTGGCACTGAGATTTCGGGCACAATAGCCGCTTGAAGTCGTTGGATCCTTGTCCTGCCAAAGTGCGAAACCGTGCTCTGAAAGGGCCATTCGTTGATGTTTTTCTTTT